>SFCI01000816.1:0-14854 GCA_004681135.1 Hericium alpestre | reverse complement strand
GAGGGCGCGGGCGAGCCTGAAGGCGTATCCGTGGGCGCGGGGGCCGAGGCGCTGCCCGTCGGGCCGCCTTGCACGGCGAACGACGCGATCGTCTCGGTCTGGGTGGCGGTATGGGGCTCGCCCTCGCCGCTAGCAACCGCGGTGCAGATCGCGAGGTTGCCAGAGTACGTGCAGAGTATGCCGGCGTTGAGCGGGCCGACGGCGTAGGTCAGCACCGCGTCGTTGGGGCCCTCGACGACCGTGGCTGCAGAAATGCGCGGTGAGCTCAAGGTATAAGATGGGCTCGTGGTGCGTACCGGGGCCAAGCAGGCCTGCTTCTTCGCCTGTGGTCATGGGGGTGATCAGCCAGGACGTGCGGCCCTGGCTGTCGACGCCGATCTCGCTGGCGGAGATGGGCTGGGGATCCATGCCCGGGATGTACATGGAGAACTCTGCGCTAGCGACTAAATCCGCATTCCCATCAGTCCTCCTAGAAACATTCCTCAGTATCAGTGCGAATGACACTTACGGCCAGCGCAGAGAACAGCGACCATAAGATGACCGGGGTTGATGGAGATCATTCTGCTCGGATATGAAGGAGAGGTGTGCAAAAGAGCGTTGATATGCAGCGGAAGAGACTACTTAGGACAAGACTGTCACAAGAGGGTCGCTGTCGTCGTCGAGATGGTTGGATGAAAAAGCATGAGAGCGCGGTTTTTGTGGACCAGGGCAGATGTGCCTTGCATCGGCGGAGAGGAAAGGCGCGCGCTAAATAATGCTTGGCACTTACTGTAGCTGACGGCCATTCAATTTATCCACGGCATTGTACTTGCCTTGATTACCATAGATGACCATACTTACGCCGAGACGACACTGCCAATTTTCCGTTGATGGAAGCTGACAGAATCGCCCACCACTGGTCGCAGGAGGAGCCAGAAACGCGTCGCATCCGTGACAAACGCAACCACGCGCCGGCGCACGCGAGCACACGACAAATTTGACCGCCTGTCGACGCCCAACAGCGCCCACGAACCTGGACTCCTTCCAAATCGGGTATACATAGTATTGCCCAGGCACAGGTGCCCGAGGCCGAGCCAGCCATGCGAGCCCATCACGCACGGCGAAATTGTGCTGTTGACTCGTATGGGACCTTGTAGACTCAGCGGAGGGGGCGGACGTCCGCTTTGCGGACCGCGTCTCCCGCTGGGCGAGAGCTATAATATATAATACTGTATGCCTGACCGCGAGCCATCTGTCGCTGCACGCCTTCTCCGATAGATCGTGAATTTGAGTGCAGGAGCATGGGGAAAGGAAGGGCGTCGTATGGACAACGTGTGGAGGTGTGTTTGTTCTGCTTTTCGAGATTCCACTTCCCTCGATGCACGCCATCCGCTCTGCCGTCATGCAGCCATATATTACTGTGGGTGTGAGGACTTGACACCTACGTTTGTCCACATAACCGCAGTCATATCCGCAAGTACTCTACTTCATAGCCACGATCCAGATCCACGACAGACGCACCACTGACCCATCGCTGGGAAAACAGCCGCACGGACGCAGTCTCTGCAAGACTCTAAAAGTCCTGTCGTTCACAGCGCAGGCGCAGGAGCACATGCAGCGATGATCGACGTACGTCAATCCGTCTCCATGTTGTCCCGACTCCAATCTCAGCTTCTCGAAGAGCAGGTCGTCGTTATCATAGCAAGCTGCCGACTTCGTACTCTCATACGAAGACCCACACGTGTTACATGAACGGTTTGTATCTTCGCCGACGCACCCCCTCCTCCCTGAAGATTTTTCCTTTCCTTTTATGTCTTCTCTCCCACGTAGCCGTCTCCTAACCTTTTCTTCTCTGCACTTTTCGTTTGTCACTGTACCTACGTCTCGCCCCGCTCAGTCGTGATAGTTTCTCATCCCCCGGTCAAGGCTTTGAAGCCTCTTGTTCTGCACGGTCCCATCACTGTACAACCTTTCTCGCTCTCTTGTATTTCCCTACAAGGCGCCCCTGATCTGCTCCGGCGCGTTATAAATATGTTGGTTTACCCCCCCCTCCCAAAAAAAGAAAGAGCGGTTTGTATCGAACCTAGCCGACCCCGAGAGGTCGCGTCCGCATGTCAAAGGCTAAAAGCAGCCAGCGTCAGAGTTATAGGCTTGTTCACATCCGCGTCTGGACGTCTATGACAAACTGAGCACACACATCTACTCGCGTTTAGACTAATATCACTCGTCCCTTGCGCATGTCGAAATGAGAGTCTGTCTATATACATACAAGGATGCCACACTTCCAGCGTACCCCGAGAATTCGTCGGAGCGCACCTCACGTCAATGCCAATCCCATGCCGAACAGACAAAAGAGCAGACGGCACATCAAAATGGCACATCAAAGCGGCAGATCCAAGCCTCGCACAGCGTACCATACCCACACACAAACACACGTCCCAAAAAGCAACCAAACACCCGCTCAGAGCAAAAGCACAGCACATCCAATACACATCTACACACGCCAAGACCTAGAACCCCGCGGCGCCCATGACGCGCCCAAAGTCCTCCCCGCGCACGGGGCTGCTCGCCCCCGACGCCGCAGGCGTCGCGCCAAAATGCGGCGTGATGAACCCGCTCCCGCCCGCGCCGTACACGAACCCGCCGCTCAGGCCCTCCATCGGCCCCGCGTACCCTGCACAAGCCACGCGTCAGCGCCATCCACCACCATTCTCTCGAGAGGAACGGAAGACAGAGGGGAGGGAGAGAGACGCACCGGGCACGAGCACATTATCCCAGAACCCGCCCGAGAGGATGGCGTCCATGCTCAGCATCCCGCCCGCCGCCTCGTCCGGGTCGATATTGTGTTTGAATTGCGGGCGACGTGGGGAAGTGTGGGAGCGGGTGCGGGCGGCGGGAATTTGTAGATGGCGCGCCGAGGCGGGAATTTGTAATGTTGCAGAGAGGGGCTGCCGCTATGAATCTGATTGCCGTGGGCGTCGTGTGCACGCGCACCGAGAGTGATGTTCCGGGGCGCAGTGGAGAAATCCTCCATTCGTGGCTGCATGGGAGGCATATGCATCCGCTGGTCGTTCGTGAGTGGCGCTCAGCGCACAAAGGTTGTTCGAAGCTGGGATGCGGCGGGAATTTGAATTTGGGCATGCCTCATGGTGGCGAGCGTGTGGATTTAGAGCCGCTGGGGAGCAGCTCTGTGACAATGCCAGATACCAAACTCGCTTAGACTAGAGAGGATCCCGAGCGTCGGGGAATAATTTATAGATGGATGAATGGGATTGTCAGGCGAAGTAGTGCACATGTGCCTGGACATTCGAGAGGATGTTCCGAGGGCGCAGTGTAGAAAGGCTCCGTTCCAGCAGTTGGACGCGTCCCCCACCATAGAAGATGGCGCCATTGGCACGGCGGTTGCATGTGGAGGTTTGAGGGCGCGTACCACGGAAGCAATTCCTAGGACGGGTCTCCAGGACCTTGGCGCCATGCGCATGCACCCGTGATGGAAGCGACACGATGGTTACATTTGAATTGGATGCCCCAGAGGCTGATCTGAGCGTGCGCAGTGCCCAAGCCCGCTCGAAGATGACTTGAGCTATTGGACCTTATATTGGTCTCTTGGCACAAGTGGCCAAGGAAGCGGCATGATATTGGATCACTGGTCAACCAGACTGCCTTACGCCGAGAAGTCGTCATGCACCGTGAAAACGCGCCTCCGCGGGAGAAAAACAGATCTGACAAGTAATCCACAGGACGTCAGCGAGGTAATGAACGGGGCGCGCGTTTGCATCCGTCTTCAGAGTTAATTAGCCATCCTTGTCCCCGATAATGGCGCTCTGATCCAGAAGCAGATCGTGGATGATAAGTAGACTGCCGCGGCAATACATCCCCGATAATGCCGAGGGCCAGAACTAGCAAAAGGGCATCCTAGTCCGAGGCGGCAAGGATATACTGCAGCTGACAGAGCGGCGCCAAGTTGATTGCATGTGGATAGTCGGCAGCGCGCAGCGCGGACAGGTCGTTTGAGCAATGGGACCTTTGACGCGCATCTTTTCGGCGGAGGTATGTGCACCTTGTGGAAGCGGAATGGTACAGTCGTAAACGGCCGGATTTGCCTAGACGTAGAAGTTGCCAGCGACCCCGAAAGAACGCATCCGTTAGAAGAAGCGGTACGATGATTCCGACAGTCCTTTCATAGAAGACCAGAAAAATGATGAGCGGCGAGCATGTCCTTCTCTACCATCAATGAACTGTCCTTGCCCTCGACGCGGCCGCAAAACGGAGAGGAAAATCGTACTGCGATTCGGGCCCTTGTATCGCTCCGTAAACCTTGGATGACGAGACGCCTGCATCCACGCGTCCAGCGACGCAGACCGACGCGAAAAGCAAGAGAACAACCCCCTCTCCCGGAGGCAAGAGTATGGTGTCCGAGGGGAAATGGTATGATTATTGCATATGGATGTTCGTGAGCGCGCACCGCGGAAAGGCCATTCCAGCGGTTGGAACCCGGTCGTGTATGCATCCCGGCCGCGGCAAGCACACGGGACTATTCATTATGGAAAGGCGGTAAGCTACTGCAGTACACAGGTGGTCAGAGTTGCTTAGGCATAGGAGTCATCGCACACCTGGAAGCTGCGCATCTGCTTGGAAAGCAGTATGATAATGCCTAAACTATTTCCATAGAAGACCCGAAAAGTGATGAGCGGCATGTATAGTCGTCTCCGCCTTGGATCAGCTGTCCTTGTCCTTGATGATGGCCGAAAAATGGAGCTTCGCGCTTGGAAGATGCATGCGGCATTGTTTGGGTACATGATAGTCGAAACGACCGTGTTCTGTCTGCCTTCGGCTGTTCTGGTACCCGATGATGCGCAGAATGAAGATGCGCAGTCTCTATCGGATCGAGCTTGTGCGAGATGGGTCTTGGATGACGAGGTCTGCATGGACGCACCCGAAACACCCGATGACAGACGTCAACGAACCCTGCGGCAGGCCACAAATTTTGGGAAGAGGAAGCGGCGGCCCTGCCTATCCCGCCTTGATCGACGCTGAGAACCATGATCACGTCTTCATTTCCGCCGTCGATATCGATGTCGGAAGGGAGCTGCCAGTCAGAGACGGACGGTTTCGAGGCGGCGGGACATTGCTGTCTGGGGAAGCGAGGATGGAATCTGGACGCATGGGCTCCACTGTGACAAGAACCGACGTGCATATCGCGACGACAAGTCCGCTCGGGGTAAAGAAGGCCGCGGCGATGTAGCATTTGTGCTTCTTGTTAACGACCGCGCCCAAGATGGCACATTTGCGGTGCATGCTGCTCGTATGGCGTCACAATTTGCCGACAGGTTGTGGAAATCCATCTGCTTGATTAGCCTGCCTTCTGCCTTATATGCAGTGCTTCGTCAGACATGCCGCTGTCACACGCCGGAAACACCGAGGGAAGACATCGTCTTGTCGTCGGGGACTCAGAATAGTGTGAAAGTTGATCTCGAGGACAGCCGGGATGTGAAATGGTAGAGTATGATCCCCGTACTGCCTTCAAATACGGGTCGGTAGCTGCGCGGGTGCAGTTCTTATCTTGTATGGCCTGCTTTGTAGAATGTGAATGCCTGGCCTGAAATCGGGAAGGCGGGAGAGATTGCAGAGGGACACCGACGGATCATCGATCATCTCTTCAAGGTTTCCTGTAGGAGACTAGCGGAAGACGTCACCCCGACGGCGCCGGTTTGAAGCTGGGTTGGACAGTCCATGTCAGACATTGTGCTCACGGAGAGCTGGGAAGGTGTCAACGAAACAGTAGAAAGTCGGCATGAGACTGAAAGCACGCGGTTACATGCCCCAACAGCGTGAATGGATCATCATCCGAGTCTGTGTCATTTCATCCCCGAGGTAAGTACCTCATTCCGGAGAAGCAAAGAATTTTACTAGCCTTTGGTTCTCAAGGTTAGGTATGTGCAATGTTAGTCTCCTACAAGCAGCTCTTGGAAGTTGAGTGACTTGAGGAAGAGGGACGCGATGAGAGACGCGACGTCACTGCTCTCGTCAGCATACATATCTCAGGCGCGGTCAGCTGACCGTCTTTCGCAGTCGTCGCGCCGACTTGTTGCAGGCCCCAGGGAAGCTCCTGCGAGGGTTTCCCCACCGTTAGCATTTCTGGCAACTCGAGAACCAGCCACCGGAAAGACTTTCTGTCTCATTTGGGCGAAGCGTACGGCCCAAACCAAGCGGTTTCTGCACTTCGGGGAAAAACGGGGATGTTTTCGTACCTCCAGAGGCAAAATAGTGCTAAAAATAAGCATTTTTCAGGGCCAAAATCCAAGATTTCCAAGGGAAACCCTCGCAGGAGCTTCCCGGGGCCTCTTGTTGCCGATGCGAGTCTCAGTCTGACCAACGACAGACAAATTTGCAGACATCGAGTCCGACTTCAAACTCCCAAGTGACCGACAGCATTTTTATTCTGTTTTGTTAGCTGCACGAGAGTTTTGTGATGGCCATGACCTTACGTTTGGACACCCTCATTCCAGCGCCTCACCTTTCTTTGGCGCACAGGAAATCCGACTATGGACTCGTGCAACTCGTCTCAGTGCTCCAACCATTTGCTAGCTGATATATCTCTCATCCCCGCAGCTCCTCACGCTGATCCGTAGCCTACCCTCATGGGTCCTCCTGTTGTCAAGGTGCCAGATCAGTCGTACAGTCGTTCAGGTTCGCTAGAGACTGATGTTGCGCGTTTATGCACTTCTCAGTTAGTATTAATCACTAACGATTCCGTGATTTTCTCCAGTTGATGATGGGAGGGGCGCGTACCCGACCAGGAAAGTCACTGTGAGACTGCAGAGAAGTGCGACATCGTATCGGAGAGGCTATGGGTGAGTTGATTAAGTATATGTGGTTTGTGGCCTTCCGGTGGACGCTTACCTTTTTTCAGCCTTGTGCCGCCATCATCGCACAGAATTGGAGTCCTTGGTTATCGTGTTCGTCCTTCGAAAATGATCATTGCTACGCACGATGTCGATGCGTCAAGTGTCATAATGGATGTCAAGAGAGTCTACCAGGAGAAGGATCCCCAGACCGGACAGTTCCTGCTAATTGAGGGCTTCGACTCTGGCGCCACTGAGGAACCGGTGAAAAGCTCTTCTATATTCTCATATATTTGCCAGTTCAGACGCGAAGAGGAAACCGGTCCCTATCAGTTAGAAAGGGACCTGATACAAATCGATTCTCCTTCGTTCAAGGAAGTCGCTCAGCGCGTCATGGCAGGGCGGAGAGATGTCGCCTGGACTCAACAGCCTCTGCAGGTTTATTATTATTATTACTGCTTCATGACTGCTATGCTGATACCATAACCCCTCAGTTTTACCCTGATGAGCTGATCGCATATTACTCTCACTTCGCCGAATTTGTTGAGACGTCAGGAAAGACCGCGAAGGAGAAGGAGCAAGTCGAGCAAGTCCGATTCTTTGTCAACTTTCTGCGCACAGAGTATCGGGGACTTCTCCATGATATCCAGAATCTTAGGAGTGCAGAAGTCATCACATTCGAGCTGCTCTGGGGCATCATGGTTCCCGGCACGATATTGATGACATCGGACGAACTGACTGGACAAGTCAGTGCCGTACGCCTTGTCTCTCTGAGTCATGATGAAGAGTTCATGAGCACACCACGTCGCTGGACTCTCACTTGCGAGTACGTAGCCTCCAACGGGGATTACGCCTGGCTTGACGGTCAAGCACTTTACCATTCCTGTTTTCACCGGTGCCAAGCGCATAGTGGACTTGCGCGCATATCCTCTTTGGGCCATCCACGACGAAGAGCAGCAGAGGTTTCAACTCATCGAACGTGGCAAGAAATGGTGGGGCATGAAGGGTTGGTGCCATCGTTGGTATAACAATGTTGCGTATGCTTACGAAAATGAAGGTGTTACTTCTTGCAAGAAATATGTGAGTTCTGTACCAGTGTGTAGTTCTGCATGCTCTGACTTCGAGATTGGTAGACGAGGTCTCACACCCATTATCGACGGCGGTAAGTATACCATGTATCCATTTCTATGTGAGCCTTCCGAGAATGAGGCCACGACTGATCTGGCCATCAGAAATGTTGAACTCTTATTGCGGTGCATTCAGCACCCCCGGTCTCCGCAGTGACCTCGATGGCAGTGGCTTGGTGCCAGAATCCAGGAAAGAGCTGAAGGACGAAGAGTACATGATGATGTCGCCCTGGGTTTATGGCTATGCCCTGACCAGTCGAGAATGGCGTAGGTACTATTCAACTATGTACATTCCCTGCGACGGCTGTGCTCATCCGTCATTCAGTCATATTCAGCGTGGATTGTGTTGAAGACATTCAATGGGGTGATAGGGCAGTCTTCGAGGACCTCGACATGGATTCCGAAGATAAAGCCATGCTCAAGACGCTCATCGAGCAGCACACCGGTATCGCGTTTGGCTCGGATGGTCCCACCAAACCTGGGAGGCTTGTGCGCAAATTCATCGATTTCGTGGAGGGCAAGGGACAAGGCCTGATTTTCAATTTGCATGGTATGTTCACTTCGCTTGTCGTACGCGAGTATACGATACATTGATTACCTGAAAGGTCCTCCCGGGGTTGGGAAAACACTCACTGCAGAGGCCGTCAGCAATGGTGAGTGAATGATAATGTGGACGAACACTATGAAATCACTGACACCCACCCGCAGCACTGAGATGCCCTCTATATATTGTCGGGCCGAGGGACCTGGGTGTCCTCGCTCAAGAGCTCGAGAATGCCCTGAAAAAGATGTTCATCCTTGCTCATCGGTGGGGAGCCATCATTCTTGTCGACGAAGCCGATGTTTATCTGGAGAGGCGTGAGATGCGTGATATGGGCCGTAACGCGTTAGTTGCGGCATTTTTGCGCAAACCAGAGTGCGGCACACCCTTTATGCTGTGGTCTACCTTCTAACTTACTAACGTACGTGAAAGATATTATCCAGGAATTGTCTTCTTGACCACCAACCGTGTCGGTGCCTTCGACCCGGCCATGAAGTCGCGTATCGACGTATCGATTGTCTTTGACCGTCTCACTGCGGATGCGAGGGAACGCCTCTGGATCTCATTTCTGCAGAAGACTGACATGGCGGAAGACGAGCTGCAGCGTTTCAGTCGCCATGACATGCAGGGCTTGCGGGACCTCCCAATGGACGGACGAGAGATCAAGAATATTGTCAAGATGGCCTCCGCGCTCGCCTCACGCGATAAGAGGAACAAGCTCTGCGCAGAGGATGTCCTCCGTGTCATGGACCTCTCGGGTAAGCGAAGGCGTTCTGGTAAGTTTAACTGCCACCCGCATGGCATCGCCTGATCAGCTGTGACTGGCAGATGACTCTGGCGTATTTAAATACTTCCACCCATATAACGTTCAAGAACTGGATCCAGCCATCGTGAGCGCTGCGGCCGCGCTGTCCTCCATCTTGGCAGTTAATTTGTGGAGACATTGGGGTCCAAGGTAGTGATTGTCACTATACAGTGTATTCCTCTTGCGAAGCGATTGACTATAGTTCGTACTATGACTCCAAATAAAATCATCCAACCAAACGGTGAAACAGACCCTAATGGTACAACATTCAATCCAGTATACAGTGTTGAGACCTGCAGAAAAAGACATCAAATCGTAAAAGCAGAGCAAAGCTACATTGCTCAGAACAGCCGCCTTTTGCGCTCCGTCTCGGCCGCCTTGTGGGCAGCCAGATCCTGCATCCGCTTGCGCTTCAGAGACCTTGGCGACTTCGCGTAGGGCGTGGGTGGGTCCTCAGCTGGAGGCGGGTCTTCAGCTGGAGGCGGATCTTCAGCTAGAGACGGGTCCATAGCTAAAGGCAAGTCATCCGATGAAACCGTTCCATCCATATGCACAGGTTCTGCGGGCGGAAGTGCAGACACAGTCATGGGCTCGGGCCTAACGTCATCCGGAGCTGCCGGCGCTGAAGACGGGACGTCGGAGAGAGGAGAGCTGAGCGGCGTCGATGTCAACAGACGATCCACTCCTTTTTGTGCAAAAGACAGTGCGTACCTGGCGTCCCCCTCCACATCGTCGATGAAGTTCTCTTCTGCTTCCTCCTCGTCGGTATCCATTTCATGGCGCCTGTCCATTTTCGCAAACTCGTTAAGGACTGCTGTCATTTGGTCCCACTGCTGTTCGGCGCTGAGCGTCACGGCCACAAGGTCATCTCGATGACACGGTTTGCGGCAATCGGGGCAGGGGAGTTCGAAAGACCCAGGGTTTATTTGAGCAAGGCAATCGTTGCAGTATATGTGCCCGCATGTGAGACTGAGAAAGAGGAAAGCAATTGAATTGTCAATCTCCAATCCAAACAAATCACGCTGAGCACAATGGACGAGCACTCGTACCTTGAGCATGTGCTACATTTCAGCTTCTCCATGCACACTGCGCACTCCTCGTCATCCCCGATCGTGGGTTTCGGCATGAGGTCTTGGAGACGTCGTAGGAACTGTCCGGCACCATAATTATCACAACTAAGAATAGCGAGATTTCATTATACGTACCTTTCTCATCTCATGAGCCGTGTCAGTTACGCCATGCTCGAGCTCATCATTGAGATCATGCGCGTCCGCCTCGATCTCCTTGGTCTTGAGCTAACATTACATTACACTCTGTACCGTAGGTGCGAGCACAGCTTGTATGATTCACCTTATTGATCTTCTTCTTATCCTTGGAACGAGCCTGCAACATGCTCTTTCAGCTATCCCGCCTCGAAGGTACCAATAAACACAACATACCGTCTCCAGTCTCTTCACCTCAGCCCGCAACTTGCGCACTTGAGTCTGCAAGCTCGCAGCATTGGGCGCACCGCTCTTCCCTCGCCGCGGCTGGATCGACACGTCCTCCGCCTCGTTCAGCCTATCGATCTCAGCTTGCAGCCGCCCGTTCGCGCGCTGGAGGCGTGCAATTTCCTTGCGGTACTTCTGCATCCCCCGCTGTAGCGCAGTGAAATGGGCCTGTGCAGAGGTGTCAGTGCCTGCGCCGTGCGTCGCTCAGAGGGAGCTCACATCTAGCGCATTGGAGTCGTCGCCTGAGGCATCCGAGGCGGTCTGAGTCTCGGACGCTGCGTTGTCGCCGTTCGGGAGCTGCACCTTGGACGAGGATGCAGCAGCATTGGTGGATGCGGATCTAGTCAACGGCATTTCTGCCCGTTCTGAATGCACTATGAGCGTGACCTGACTAGGACCTATCCAAAGTGTTGACTGGTTAGTTGGATGCTGAGATATTACGAGAAAACGTCGAGCGATGGGAAGGTGAACTCCAGCGCTTGCTTGCCATATGCTGATAATAATATTCTTAGAGAGAGCAATTACAATGTCTTTGTAGATTAGTGGTTAGATCACCACGTTGTGGCTCTCGCGACATCGCCGTGGTAACCCAGGCTCGAATCCTGGCAAGGACACTTTTTTCTTCCATTGTTTATCTTTTTTATTATTATCTACTTCTCGGCTATTTCATAATTGTCGCTATCAAGACAACTATTGCAGCAAACCAAGATTGCGCTTGTACCATCTGCCCCCAGTTGTGCGAGACAGCTGTACTACCTTTCGTTCTTTTGTGCTGGGCGCGCATGATGTGCGTTGCTGAAAGCTTGCGAAGCCAGATCATATTAGTCTCCCAGAGGCAGAGTAGACAAGACTCAACGCTTCGTACCTCAGGATCGTCTGTCTGACGGTCATGTTGACTCGACATCTCAGGCCGAAAATATTCAGATTTCATGATGCTTGGTCTTTCCTCATCGCCCTCTTTCACACCGCCCCAAACTCGCCATCCAGAATGCAGCCCTCCTCGTCCGCCCGCCCCCCGCGGACGACCCTCACAACCGTGAACATCATCTTCCTCGGCACCGCGTCCGCCCAGCCGTCCTCGACACGGAACCACTCCTCCATCGCACTCCGCCTCGGTGGGGACGTCTGGCTCTTCGACTGCGGCGAGGCGACGCAGCACCGGATCCAGCGGAGCAAGGTGAAGATGGGCAAGATCGAGAAGGTGTTCATCACGCACATGCACGGTACGCACGCGCTCTCGTTCTCGTTCCCGTTCAGGAAGTCAGCTCAGCGATTTGGGACGCGCAGGCGACCACATTTTCGGCCTGTTGCCTCTGCTTGCAAGTCGGCTCAATGGCGCCGGGGGCACGGTCGACGCAGCCCGTGCCCGGCCGTGCGTATTCCTCCTTCGTATCGACCCGCCCCGTCCCTCGCCCTGCCCCTGCCCGCCGTCGCGCTGCTCGTACTCCGGACCCGGCAGGACATCCTCGTTCTGCATGGCCGAATGGAGGCCGGCGCCCCAGCTGTCGCGATCGCCCGGGTGCGGATGCTGCATGTCGGTCGGGACCTCGTAGGGCCCGTTGTAGGGCGTGAACCAGTCATCGTCGTCGTCGGGCGGTTGCTGCGGCGGAGGTGGCGCGGGTGCGCCTTTGGATGCAGACCTGAAGCCGATGCGGGGAAAGAAAGAAGAGTGCGAGGTCTGCGTTTTGGTGGTCATATCGAGCGGGGCGACAGCACTGGGGTCGATGCTGCGTGCAGGGCATGCGCGATGTGCCTGGGGCGTGCGATAGACAGCTCACGTCAAATATGATTGAATGGTGTCGCGGCAAGTAAGGCTTGCTGCAAATCAGGACTGTGAGGCACCCGAATAAAGCCAAGTCAACCGTAATGAACTTACCTTTGGAGATTATAAGGAGCGGTTAGCAAACATACTCAGAGCAGGGAGACAAGGTCATGATGGCGGGTGGGGAAGAGTCCACAGGCTCAGAGTCGCGCATATATCAACCGTGCGAACCCCGGTTTCGCTCCTTTTTTGGAAGGCGTAGTGATTGCGAACAGCAAGGAACAGCCTTCCGGAGCATGGACGAATATGTCATGACCGGGGGAACTCTGCCAAGTGTTGCGACGATGAACAGCTCATCGCGCAAAAGGCGGGGACGAGGAGCACAAGGAAGTTCGGCCGAACAGAAGTTTTCATGCACTGGACCCAACTAGGCCCTTCAATATTGACTGGATCCGACACAAACTTTCCGAGGTGAAATTACAATTCATTCTGCAGTCCGTCTGGACAAAGGTTACAGCCCCTCGAAAGCCCCCTTCACGACCGCATCCTGCTCCGCACGATATACCTTCCCGACCCCAGGCGCGGGCATCGGCGCCTCGCACCTCCCCACATACTTCACCGCGCTCGCGTCCCTCCCCAGCTTCCGCAAAACCCAGCCCAAGCGGGGCGCCACATGCCCATACGCACCCTGATTACGCGGCTCCTCCTGCACCCACCGAATCTCTGTGCCATTAGCGTATGCCTCGAGCACGCGCTCGAGCTCGCCGAACGGGAACGGGCTGAGCTCCTCGACGCGAACCAGCGCGACGCGCTTCTCCAGGCCGCGTGCCTGGCGCTCCTTCGCGAGGTCGTAGTACACCTTCCCAGACACGAGCACGACGCGTTCTGCGGTTTGCTGGTTTCCGGCCGGGTCATCGAGGACAGGTTTGAATTTCAGGGAAGGCTCAAATCCGGCGATGGGCGACGAGGCGGCCTGCGTAGCATGAATAACGCTGCACTGCCAATGACGTCCACAGAAGACATACCGGGAGTCTGAGCAGGCCTTTCGGCGCAGCGACGATGAGGGGCTTGCGAAAGTTGCGCTTGATCTGCCGTCTCAGCAGGTGGAAGTACTGTGCCGGCGTCGTCGGAAACACAACGTGCATGTTGACGTTCGCCAGGGCCCCGGATTCGTTCGGGACGTAGGGGTCGTCCGAGAGCTTTTTGAGATAGATTGGTCAGTTGCACTGCAGAGAAGATGGTGAAGGCTATGTACCTGGAGCATACGCTCCATGCGAGATGAAGAGTGTTCCGGGCCCGCCCCATCTAGTCCGTGGGGAAGCAGCAGCACAATGCCGCTCTGCTTCAACCACTTGGCTGTATGCGCACAGGTCAGCTTCCGCCACGGCCAGATACATGCTACGCACTCTCAGCAGACGATATGAACGTGTCAATGATAACCTGTGCATGCATCCCTTATCAGCTTCCTAACTCCCGAGCCGGCGAGCTGATGGCTCACCTGCGCCCCGTTGAAGAAATCGCCGAACTGTCCCGCGGGCGATGAGCATGACGCAATGTGCGAATCGGACATGGGAAGGACCAATTACCTGGGCCTCCCAGATCGGGAGCATGTTCGGGCGCTCCCAGCTGACGCCGAACTCGAACTGTGATGAACGTGCGAACAGGCCCGTCAGTTCGTCCAAAATGGCATATACGACCCAAAAAAAAAAACAACTGACGCCCATGACCGCCATTTCACTCAGCGAGCCTGGCAAAGTGAGTCAGGGCGCGCAGACGGTGGTGAGGTGGGACGTGGACACACTGTTGGCGAGCTCGAGCCTGCCCTTGGACTGCAGCTCAGCATTGAGCGGAACAACGACCGCCTCGGATTTCTGGTCCACGAGCATGGCGTGTCTGCAGGAGTCTTAGACGCTGCAGCATGAAATTAACGTATCGTGGGCAGATGCATACCGCTGGCTGAATGTTCCCCGCCCAACATCCTGCCCCGAGATCCGCACGTCACATCCCTCGAGCATCAGCGAGCCGAACGCCATTGCCTAATGCACATCTCGGCCTTCAATCCGACTTCTACACGGAGCGAACACGCAACGCACCTCAGCAGTGGCCCAATCCAAGCCCTTCCCGGCCTTCACGCCCTGCAGCCGGTGCTTCACATGCCTCTGCAGCCTCGAATGGATCTCCTACACCCGCATCCCGATCAGCCCCATCTCACCCACCCACAGAGCAAGAAGCGAAAACGCACAAACCCATCCGGCAGCGTCACGCTCGCGCGCGCAACGCGCTCCAGCACGCCGCGCTCGACGCC
>SFCI01000815.1:0-14888 GCA_004681135.1 Hericium alpestre | reverse complement strand
GCGCTTGCCGAGCTTCTCGCTGTCTTCCATGCCAGGCGGGCTGGTGGTGATGCGAAGGAGCGAGGTGTAGGCTGCACGTGCGTCTGTCAGCGCTGATAGCGGAGGGAAAACGGAACAAAGGCTTACGTTGGCGGCAGACGGGGCAGAACCATCCCTTTGGACGGCGTTTTCTGCGGGTGTGGGGCGGAACGGGGGCAATGGCCTGGATGGGGGNTGGCTGGGCCGGCGAGCCTTCGCCCTCCGCCGCGGCGCCGTTTGCGTCCCCTCCGTATTATTGGCCGGTGCGGTGCCGGCCGCTGGCTCAGGCTCCGCCTGAGCGACGACGACGGGGACGAGTGACGCATCAGGCTCGTTGTGCGTGATCGACCCGCCCGCGCCGAATTCGACCATGTTGACCGCGCACTCCTTGCATGCGACGAGGTGGCGACAAGGGAGAAGAACGACTTCGCGAGACGCACTAAGGCAGAGCAGGCACTCCGAAGAGGGTTCATCCTCATGATGCGGTGCGGGTACTGGCGGGTAGGTGTGCGTCTGGGTTGAGGTAGGCGAGGCGGCAGGAGGATCGGACGCCGCTTGAGAGTGCGCGGAGGAGGATGAGAGACCGTAGATCTCATGCAGGTGGAATGTGTGTACACCAATCTAAAACAAATTAAGCCATCAATGAAATATTCGGCTGGGAAATCGAAGGAAACATACAGTAGCCTCGCGCTTCACGACCTTGACAACCCAGGGGCGCGCGTCCTCCTCCGCATCCGCACCAGGCGGACCAAACCTAACGACATGCAGATATGTGCTCTGCTCATTGGCGACCTTCAACGGCTTTCCGTCCTCATCTAGGGCCGCGAGCTTAATGACCACCCTGACGCCCTCCTCCGCCCGCTCGGTCTTCTCCTCAAGGACCTTCTCCTCTTCGCCTGGCTCTGCATCCAGGACCGCTAGTGCAGGCCCCGATACAGAGCGGTTCTGCGTGCGGCGGCGGAAGTGCAGGCCGGCAGTGAAACGGCGCTTTCTGTCACGCTCCTGCACAGGGGGTTGTGGCTCCGGCGTGGCCGAGCCTGAGCCAGCTGCAGCCTCGGAGAGCTCTGCAATGTCGCTTGGATTGGGCAACTTCTCGAATGTGCTCGATGACTTCAACTCGGAGTTGGGCCGGGCGAGTGAAGCGCGCCGGTCGCGGTGCTCGAAACGACCAAGCTCGAGCAGTGCGCCGTCGTCGAGGGTCAGCAGCCGCCCGAAGCCGCCGTCGACGACAGACTCGAAGACGAGCAAGCGGGATGACTTGGTACCGAAGGCGCCGGAGCGCTGCTGTTCGGGTGAGAGGACGACGTGGACATATATGCCGCACTTCGCAGAGTCGCAATCGTACTCAAATTCGAGTGCATGGTGATGGTGCGACTCTACGTGAGCGGGGTCGTCGGAAGGATGCATCTCCAGTGGCGAGAGTTTAAGAGTGGGTCGCTTGAGGTTTACAAGAGCTTGCAATGTCGTCGTGGGTTGTATGGTCTAGGGGATATTGGAACGAGGGTATCAAAAGGGTCGCGGCACAACACACCTGCTTGCTCTTCTCGATCCAACTCTTGACAACTTCTGGCATCAGCTCGTCTTTCGCCTTCTTCTCATCATCCAAGACAGTCCAGGCAGGTCCGCTGCTCACGATCCCGATATTAGGGCCGAAGAGGGTATCCTGCTTCTTATCCTTCCTAGGGCCATTTACTTCTGCCATGTCGATGATGAAAGCAGTGGAGGCATTAGTATCAGTGTTTCTATCGGTGGCCATGGCCGTCGCAGTGCGGGAGGTATTGGTGTCGGTGCGGGCTAGAAAAGGTGTTGCATGCAGCCGACGAGTACTCCATGACCCGTACTGCCGATGGTCTGCGATCAAACGGCTCGTCGTCAAGTCGACAAATGATCAGGGGGCAGCAGACTTACACCACGTTGAGAGCGCGGACATCGAGCTTGAGGAGGTAAGAGAATCCGTGGGTGGTGATGGACGTGGGTGGGTGAGACAGTATAGGGATGTGGAGACGCCGTCGCAGACTCAGATTCGAAAGACGCCCGTCTGTTATAAGCCGGATACAGGGTCGCTCGCCGAGATCGCCTATTTAGTGGCAGTGCTGTGCCGTCGCTGACGACGACGAACACAGTGGGGATGGACGGGGTAGTGATAGTGGTAGAAAGCTGCGCGAGCAGGATATTCTCTCGTCTGCTGCGCTTTCCGCCCAATTGCATCCGCCCTGAGACGAATAGCCCAAATGACGGTCTTCCTCGTGCGCTGGCACAACATCATTCTTACAAACTGCACAGACCGGCTTTATGCCGTCGGATTGCTATATTCTTAGCCGAGGCAATGCACGCTTTCACACATGGCTCTCAGCGTTCCAGATAGGTCCCGAATCATTGCGCTGACATTCTCAGAAGACAGGAAGGAAGAGGCATGACTGGATAGTATTTGCGGGATGGTGTCACATCATGCATGGTGGGGCGGGTAATGGGGCGGGTAAGGCCAGGATAATGACAAGACAGTAAACAAACAAAACAACTCATGCGATCAATTTCACGATACCGCCCGCCTCCTTGATTTTGGCCCTGTGATGAACAATTAGATCGTGCCCTTAAAAACAAGCATGCCACTTACTCGGCCTTCGCGGAGACGAACCGCGCTTTTACAATGATCGGGCGGTTGGGGAGCCTGGGTTTTTGTTAGAAGAACGCTCGAGACTGCAAGCAGGATCGATACTCACTGGCCGTTACCGAGCACCTTGCTGAACCCGTGCTGCAACACATCTACAACGGGCGCAAGATCCGAGTTTGCCGTCGCCTCCTGCTGCTCAGTAGGAACGAGTGACCACAGCTTGTCGACATTGATCGTGGGGTTCCAGTGCAAGTTCTTGGTGTAATGGAAGTGGCGCATACCAACCTTACCGAAGTAACCAGGATGGTATTTATCGAAGTTAATCCTGTGCGAACGCAGTTGAGAAGTCCTGCGAATACTGAGACAAGCGTGAAACGCACCTATGGTGGTGCATACCACCAGCGAGACCGCGACCACCTGGATGCTTGCGGTGCTTGCCTACTCGTCCGTGACCGGCCGAGACATGGCCACGATGCTTGCGGGTCTTCGACAAATGGGTCGGCATTTTCTGTATCGCAAAGCAAAGCGCAAACGCATCCGTCAGTCAGCGTCATCCTGTTCCAACAGAACCAGCCTTGTCCCAATCCCGCCCACGCGTGCCATCCATCCATCCGCCGCGCCATCCATCCACCCGTCAAACGTCCATCTTCCGCCTCCGGGAAAAAACGAGACTATAGCTTTGGCTCTCGCAGATTGCACGGACAACGTTCTGAGTAGATTGGGAGGGGGGACGAACATGAACTCACCTTGAGGAGGATTTGGCGATGTCGGTCGGTGCCCTCAGTGCTTTTGCCTTCCGAAAGGGACAGAGCAGTTTAGGCGGAGTTTGAATCTCCGCCACCTCAAGCGCCTGCTGCAAAACTTCGCCGCGTCGGTCTTTTCCTTCAACCTTTGCTTGTCTGGAGGTGAGTATTCTGTTCTGTTGAAGGGCTCTTTTGTTTCCTTGCTCTGCGGATGCTGTTATGATGTTGGCTTATGCCATTATTTATTGTCAATGAGTGCCTCTGGCCCATGATCTCAAAACGTGTACTGAATCTTCCCGCTTTTTCGACGCGTTCATCGAGCATCAGTTGTCTGACGATGCTTCGCTTCTCTAGGTATCTTAGACAATCTTGATAACAGGTGAGCATCACTCCCCTCTCGCCCTTTGTGGATGATTAGACACTATACCATAATCTGTCAATCTGCCGAATGCACTGCATAATGGCGACAACATATTTTATTCAGTTCTGCTTATGATATCTTCACCATCCTTGACCCTTCCATGTCGCTCACCTGCATTCTCCCAGCCCTGCGCAAGCCTAATCTCCAGCCATGAACGCACCAAGCAGATACGAGCTCTTCGTCCTCGACGAAGGCGAGAAGCCGTGCGTGCTTTGACGCCCGTCCCGTACGCGTGCGCTCGCCTGACACGCCGGTCTGTGCAGAGTCGAGGTCATGGAGGACACCAAGATCCCTAACGCCGCAACGGTGAAGATCCTTAAGCAGGACCACACCCTCGGTAACCTGATCCGCTCGTGCGTCGTCCACCTGTTCTCCACACCCCACCGTAGCTCATCCGCCCCTCTCAGCCAACTGCTCTCCATGCCTCAGGTCCTCTTTGCGGGATACAAGGTCCCCCACCCGCTGCATCCGTACTTCCTGGTCAAGATCCAGACCGATGGGTCAATCACTGCCACGCAAGCGCTCGAAGAGGCGTGCACAAAGCTCATCGGCACGCTCAGTTCGCTCGAGCAGAAGTTCAAGCGCGAGTTCTCATTCAAGGACGTCGAGGGCGCCGTCCCGGAGGAAGCCTACGGCACCGCGGACGCCACGTCCACCTGGGCGAGCGGCAGGGACTATATGGACTTCTGAGGGTTTCGTTTACGGTTGTGCTCGCCTCCTTGCTCGCTGTGGACCTTGTACCAGTGTATTCTTATAGCTCGTAATGATATATCCGTGTATTTCTAGCATGCCTTTTAAATGGACGCCGGGCGCCTCCGCAGCGCGATATGAATCAGTTGTGTGGGTTTTATGAACATCAGCCATCCTTCTGAAGACAAGTATCAGAGCGCTACATCCCACGGCCAGATCCATCACCCCACCGACAGATCCCCAACCTGCCGATCCCCCTCCCTCAGTCGACACAGANCCCCTCCCCNNGCCGCGTCTCACCCCCCNCGCTTCGTCGCCAGCCGCCCGCGCGTCCGCGCCATTGAGCGACAGGGCGAAGTCGGAGAGCTGCGCGAAGCCGACAGAGGCCGGGCTGGCGCGGAACACGGAGTACACGTTTTTCTGCAATATCGTCGGCATTAACATCAAGAGGAAGAGGGGGCGAGGAGAGGGCGCACGAGAAAGGTGTCGCCGATGATCCAGGGTGGCGCGGAGCTCGAGCTGCTGAAGGTGAAGAAGGCGCCGACGCAGGTCGAGCCGCCGTTCAGGCGCGTGAGCCGGAAGTCGGCGGGGCTGATGGTCCAGTTCTGCCCGCCGAACGACATGGCCACCTCGACCTCCGTGTCGCAGGCTGAACCAATGCACATCAGCCCCGGCCCAATTGACAGACGAAACGCAAAAGCTTACGGTAGGTATAGTAGCCCTCGAAGTTCCCCTTTCCGGGATTCGAGTTCGGGATCTGCGCGAAAATGGCGGCGATCTGTGAGGGCGGCCCGCCGATGAGGGTCGTGCCGGTATCGACGGCCGCATAGGACTGGGAGCCGGAAGGGAGCGAAACCGCGTTCGAGTTGACACTCAGAGAGGTTATCGGGATGGTCCAGAAGCCGATCTGGCCGGAGGGGATGTTTACGAAGTCTATATCGCCAGTATAAAGCGTGTTGTTGACGTTGCCTGGTGTAAAAGAGTTAAACGTGACGGTCCCAGGAGAATGGGCGAAGGAGCGCACCCATCGTGAAGGTGCCTCCAGGCTCCAGCTGCGCAGCATTGGACATGTTCTGGTAGCGTGTGAGCATGAAACCCATGACAGGCTGGTCCCACACATTCTTCGTATATAGCTGTTGCCAGAACGGCGTTGCGCCGGAGGAGGAGAGACTCTCGAACCCTAGGCCAATCAAACCGGACAAGGGAGCGTTTAGCAAGCCCTGGGAGACGACGTCACACACGCCTGAAACGAAGCGCGAAAGGCCAATTGAAAATTCGACTGACAAGCGGAGAGGGGCAAGACATACCGAAGACCTGGTTATCAACCTGGAAACCTGCCATTTGCACCACATCCGTGGCGAGCACGCCACTCGCCTTTCCACTACCATAGGTAATGGAGAACGGCGTGGATAGGTTCTGAAAGGAAGAGGAGTTTTCCGCGTTGTAAGTGGGGATGTTATTGCACCCCGAGATGCACGCGGAGCTTGCGAGCCAGAGATCGGATGAACCGGTGTCGAGGATGACATTGTACGCCTGAGCCGGAGTGCCGACGGCGAGAGACCCAAAGTAACTGCGAGGCACTTCAATACGCCGGCGCGGGCGGAGTGAGGAGAAATGAACACAAACCTTGAGTCTGCATTCTGGTTGACTATCCTGCGGGATCGCGGCGGCTTAGCAAGACGAAACGAAGGCCACTTTGATATGAGAGACGTACAAATTCAAGCCAGAAGCACGCTTCCTGCGACTCTGGCCGCCACCGTACTTGGTCTCGAGGATTTCCCTCTGCTGCTTCAGCCACAAGCCCCATTCGTCGTCGCTGCGCGTTACCACGGCGCGGCGGAGCAGGGGCATATGTAACCCGCGCGACTGAGAGTCGGCGCGGGGAGCGGCGAGCACATCAGTAGCACCTATAAGCAAGACCAGGGCAAACGGGAGGGTATTGAGAGGGAGCATCTGCAGGCCAGCAGGCGATCAGGCTGCAGATATCGGAGATAATGTGAACGTAAAAGATCGATGAGAGTATATAACGGCGAGGACTTGAGATCAAATCTAGCTGGAACGAGTGTGATGGACGAAAGCCTAAAAGGAGTGGTGGTGTAAGGACTGGTACTGCGGACTCGCACAGCGAGGAGTAATGCTGAGAAGATGGGAGAGCGTAAGCGGGACGCTTGTTCTGTGACATCTTGGATGACGAGGCGCTTTCTACACCCACGGCAGTTCAGCCCGGCTCGCCAAGATCCAAACGCCTCAAATTTTGAATCTGGCCAGATCTGGCCGGACGCCTGTTCCTTCTTGCGCACGTGATGCAGATCTGGGATGCTTCCGTCGCACAGCCACCAGGGACGACGCCGTTGCCTTCTGTCGCTGCTTCCGTCACCACTTATCCACAGAAGGCTCAGCTGTAGATATCAGGTATTTTCGACTCCAGCTCTTTTCTGTATCACTTGTTCACCGGATCTAGCGCGTGCGCGATGTTGCGGCACACGGAACACCCCAGAGGCGAGGCGGTGTATCTGCCAATGCTCGTCGGGGTGCCGCGCTATTCTTGGCCTGGAAAAGCGCTCCGCAGTCTCAGGACTTCGACAAACTTGGACTGTGAAGTACCAACCCCCGCATTCTCCGCAATTGACCTCACCTTCTACGTCATCCCGTCATCGCATCGTCGCGAAATAGGCAACAACCGCGATCGTTCTGAGTGTGAGCGCTGATTCCTTGGACGGCTTATGTGGGACAGAGCAGGACATGTCAATACGGAGCCTCCAATGGACAGGAGGTGAGTCTTTTAGCAATCCAGTGTCTCTTCTGTGCTGTGTGGTCGGAGGCCGAGCGTATACAGCAGGGGTCGAATCGGCGCTTTCGTAGCGCGAAGCTTGACACGTGCGGCTAGTGTGGGCAGCGCATCACACGCGTCGCGCAGACGCTGCGCACGAACCCAAGTTCATAAGAACACCATGGGTACCATTCAAGTGCACCTCGGAGGTCTTTCATATTCCGTACCGAAGCCATCTACTTGTCATATATACTAGCCGTCAATACCAACTGTACCCATGAACGAAGTTTCCAAGCCTGTTTGGGAAGACTAGACTTGCGTTCGGCCGAGCGAGACGCGGACACCAGCCAAGCCTTGTGTAGTGCACACCACGATCTGGGGGTTGAATGACTAATTTGGCAGAGCATCCAGTCCTTGAAGGCAATTTCGCGATGTGGAAACCTCAAAACTTTCATGTAGCAGATAGATGCAGTGTTACGAGGCAGAATAGATAAACATTAGAATAATACAGTCTAAGTACAACGCCTAACAGCGTGAAAACTCTCAGCTCCTATGTACAAAGCCACCAGCTCATGACCGCTCGCCACGCAGACGACGCGCGAGGGCAAGATCTTTCGGCTGGATGGTGACGCGCTTCGCGTGGATGGCAGCAAGGTTGGTGTCTTCAAAGAGGGAGACAAGATAGGCCTCGGCGGCCTCCTGGAGGGCCATGACGGCTGATGATTGGAAGCGCAGGTCGGTCTATGGAGACAAGCATCAGTGAGCACGATGGTGAACGGGTAGCGGTGAGGCGAACGTACCTTGAAGTCCTGCGCAATTTCACGGACGAGACGTTGGAAGGGGAGCTTGCGGATGAGCAGCTCCGTCGACTTCTGGTAGCGACGGATCTCACGGAGAGCGACGGTACCGGGGCGGAAACGATGAGGCTTCTTCACACCACCGGTCGCGGCCTGATAGAATACGAGCAAGGTCAGAAAATTTGCGAGGGCAAAACGGGCTGAATGATACTCACGCCAGTCGCGGTTTTACGAGCTGCTGACTTAGCAGCGAGTTGCTTACGGGGCGCCTTGCCTATCGCACAACAACCGTCAGACTCGCGGAAAAAAAAAAAATAGACTTCAGGAATACTCACCACCAGTAGATTTGCGAGCGGTTTGCTTAGTGCGGGCCATTGGTAATCAACGAAATGTGGAATGAAGTGAGAATGCAAAGTTTTATGGAGCGAGGTTGGTAGGGATGGTGGTGAGAGGTAAGAGCAGATGGGGTGGCAAACGAAAAGGGCGGGCTATATAAAGCGCCCGACGCGACGCGTCGAGTCAGCACGTGCAGTCAACAAACGCGTCAATCAACAGAACCTTATTCGCGACGCGGCACAGCCACCGCCCGCCCCTATATAGCCCGCCGCGCCTTCGACTCCCACCTCCATTATCGCATCGCTGCCGCCCGCCCCCACCCTCACACACTCGTCTCCCACCCTCACCCTCTCATCTAAACTTTAAACATGTCTGGCCGTGGAAAAGGTGGCAAGGTGGGCTTCTTCACGTTGCTTGGTCGAGTTCGATCCTGACCGCCTTTGCTCATCTAGGGTCTTGGAAAGGGCGGTGCCAAGCGCCACCGTAAGATTCTTCGCGACAACATCCAGGGTATTACCAAGCCCGCCATCCGCCGTCTTGCCCGCCGTGGCGGTGTCAAGCGTATCTCCGGTCTCATCTACGAGGAGACCCGAGGTGTGCTCAAGATCTTCCTTGAAAATGTGCGTCTCTTCTCGTCCGGTTTCCAGCCGTTGTCTAATACCTTTTGCGACAGGTCATCCGTGATTCCGTCACATACACTGAGCACGCGAAGCGCAAGACGGTCACCGCGCTCGATGTTGTCTACGCGCTGAAGAGGTCGGGGAGGACGCTCTATGGTTTCGGTGCATGATCGCTCGGTGGAGGGTCGTGGTTATTGGATGGACTCTTGTATCGCTACTGTAATTTTATCTATTCTTTTTCTCCTTTTCATATGGTGTGCTCGCGAAAGTTATTTGAACAGCTGCCAGCATCAACGTTCGTCTAAGAACCTGACGTCTGCGTTCGTCGCCCATTGCCATGAGAGAGTTTGCTCAGCCCTCTAGCTCGAATCCGGCCAGTCGAACCGTACGCTCCATTAGTTGGTCTGCTGTGCCATCCATAGCTGCTTGCAGCGGCATGTCTTGTTTTGATTGGTGGTTGGCTACGCTGCATGCAGGTGAAACCTGTTAGAGCGGGCTTACTTCGGAGGCATCCAGATGGGTATGTAGCCGGCCGTCTCTTGGTCGACCAAATCAGTGTGAGTGTTCCTTGTATGAATTGTCAATGAAACCAGATTGATATCGCCCAGTCTTGACAGGAAAGATACATCGCCTTGTGGAATGAGATGTAACATGTAGGCCTTTCTGCAGTTCTCTAGATGCTTACAGATTTCGAACTTTGGATGTCCCCATTTCGCGCGGCGCCCCGCGTCAGATTTGATAACGGAAATAACCAGACACCCATTGGCTCCCCCACAAAGCTATGCACCCCCACGTCACATATCCCGCGCCGCGCATGCCTGCATTAAATTCTGACCCGACAGCTGCGAAACGGAGCACGAGAGCAATGACGTTGCGCATCGCGATACAATTGCGGTCCTGACTCCAGGGTGCCTGGGCCTTTTCGTCACGAAGAAGCTCCGGTGAAGTCCCTAGCTGAGGCCTGGGGCAGAAAGCTTCGCCGGATCATGCTCGTGCTCTCCGCCATATATACCCCGCATCATGTGGGTGTATTGGTGCGTGGTGTGCTTGGCTTGTGCGTCGGTGTTTTACATCCTGTGATGCTCTCTTCGACTTCGCAGTGATCTGCTATCGCCTCGGAGTGTTTGTTAGCCTTGCAAATATGATGTATAGTCGTCCATGTGGCTGGGCATCTTGCTGCATCGTCGAGAGGCCCTGTATCCGAGAGGCTCAACCATTAAGGCCTTAATCACAAATCGGACATCGTACCGGTCCTGCGTAATTCGCAACCGGCAGGACGATTGAAACTCGTCGACAATTGAGAGCTCGGGGCATCGGGGGCCATAAACTTCAGGAAGCATACAACAATATGCATACCGTCTCCCGGAGCGCCCTAGCCATCCTGCTGACCTTATAAGGATCTATCGCCGCTTCATTTACGATTCAATCTGTACCATGCCCATGTATTTTGAAAGCGTTCGGCCGTCTTTTCACGCATGCAGATTTTCCAGTAATCTGGTGACCATGTTTGGCCAGACAGGGAAGGTCAAACTCCATCGAAGCAGCCAATCTCGGCCAATTCGCGGACTCTTTTACCACACGGCCGGGATATATCAGCGCGTGCGCTACATCCCCTCGATCCTCTTGTTATCGACTGGTACAATACGAGCCATGTTGACGACCGAGGGCCTGTAGGTTCTTATCTCGTTCGATGGTTCAAACATTCATGTACTACTTAGTAATTCTTTCACATCCGGTTGTGTCTTTACTTAGACGATTTCTAATTGCGTTGTGGGACTATCTCCCGTAATAGACACGGGACTTCGAGAAGCACAATACCGCTTCTGAATCCGGAAGTCGGCGGTTGGTCCTTCGTTCTTGTCGGGTCTGCTTGATGGGCGGCGTTCAGACGTGCGGTGGCATTGACTCGCGACAAAGTGCATGATGACGGGAAGGACAAGCAGACATATGACTTGCACGATTTGAGATGGGCAAGGTGTGTGGTTAGGAGATGTGGATCGTGATCGATAGATCATTTGAGGGTGTGCTATCTTGGTCTGAAGGATGCGACACGTTCATACCTACGCCGACGGGCTGGGATGGCCCATGCTCGAGATTCGCAGCAAGATACATGAAGCGCGCGCAGTTTCGCACAGCAAAGGGCTAAAGCCATATCTGGGGTATCTTGGCCGCCGATTATGGGCTGATGAGAAACAGGGAAGCGGTAAAGCCGTGATTTTTCCGTGCTGTGGGTTAGTTCTGAATGCCATATAGCCGTTTGCAAACCGCCGTAGTCAACCCGAACTGATGCCCACGCTCCAAAATCTCAGCGCCTCCCCATGGACGGGGGCTTGCATCCTGCTTGTCTCTGCATCCTACCAGCACAAGCACAATGCCGCCGGCGAAACACCTCCCCTTCTTGATCATGGCGCTGCCACCCCCGACGAGCCACGCGTACCCACCCCCGGAACCTGTCCCACTTCTCCCAAGCGAGACTTTGGCTGAGATATTCGACTATCTGTCGCCCGCAGCACTGACCAGGGCTATTCTCGTGTCACGGCGATGGAGAGCGATTGCGGAGCGGCTCCTCTATTCTTCGGTCGTTATCTCCGAGAATATCCCTCGCACATCACCTATCCCTTTTACCAACATGTCAGACTCTCCAGCAGTCCCAAACACTACCCTGCGGTGTTGTGAGACGCTCTCGCACAACCTGCGTCTCGCAGAAGTCGTGCGCCGATTCCACATCCGATGGCAGACTGAGTCTGTGGAGAGCCCCGCGTTCCTTCTCATGATCGCACAGAACATCATGCAGTCGCTCATCCCCACCTTCGTCCACCTCGACTCGCTTGAGCTCCACTTTGGGCTATCCGAGCACTTCCCGTCGACGCGCAACTACTTCCCCGCGTTCGCCGCGCCCCTCCTCCGGCATCTTTCTCTCAGTGGGATGGGTGAGTCGCCCGAGCTCATTCTCCGCAATCACCCGGGGCTGCTTCATTTCAAGCTCGCGGACTACCACGGCCGCGTCGTCCTGCGCCCCCACGACCTCCCGCGCCTGTATTCCTTCCGCGGCAACCCCGTCACCGCAGCATCGATCCTGCCCGGGCGCCCGTGCAGTGGCTCAGCCTCGTCGGATGGGAGTTCGTCACAGAGCAGGACCTGACGCTCATGGCGCGCACGAGCACGCCCGTCCGGAACCTCGACCTCTCGGCGATGTCGGTCACACCCATCCTGCTCCGCGACATCTCGCGGCACCTGTACCACATCGAATGCCTCAGAGTGAAGCTCGCGCTGCGCCACACGCTGCACTTCGCGCTCTCAGGAATCGTACGTGCATCGTTGGCATCCTTGCAGCGTCTGTAGACGCTGAGCCTGATCTGTTTGCAGAGGCTGTTGGCGGCCTTGACGACGGTCCTCGGAGAGTTCCAGGAGCTGCGCGCGCTGGATCTGTCGCCGACGAACGCGGTGGACGGTGCGGGGTCGAGCAGTGCCGCGGAGGAGGAGCAGCTGTGCGTGTCGTGGATGAGGGCATGTCCGTCCCTGCGACGAATTACGTTCCCTTCAAAGACGGAATGGACGTTGGCAGGAGGCGGGACATGGATATCAGAGGTGCCTGGATGCATCAGTCGCTCGTAGTAGACGGGGATGCAGTCTTTCTTGGTGAGTAATAACTTTGAGCTGCGCGTCTAACGAATCTGATTTCCGTACAGGGTGTATTTATATGGCTGTTGATGTGAACAGCATTGTCATATTAGGTCAATGGTATTTTATTTGTTTCCTGGGTGTCTTTCATGAAATGGTGGTCTATATCGGCGCGACTCAAATTACACAATATACATAGATTGCAAGGTCCGTGGGTAAATAACTGTCACGACTACTACAGAGCGATGAGATACACCATGACCCTAAGCTGATGCAGGAATAATATAATTGATAGGAAAGGATAGTAAATAACTGTTATCCGAAACAACGCTGGGAAGCGCCGCGGGGAGGCCGCGCGCTGGCGGTATTGGATGCGTGGTCGCGCACGCAGTTGGCGCGGCATAAGCAGTTGCGGGGCGGGTTGGAGGTAATTGATCAGGTTCGTCGGTGTTTTGGATGGCTTTGGGTCGATGATGATGGGAAATTGGATAGATTCCGAAGACACATACGGGGAAGGTGATGCGGCGTGTGCTTCAGGAGCAGTATGCGGCGAAGTTGAAGGCACAGGCCAAGCTTTGAGACGGATGTTTTGGCAGATTTTGGAGTATTACATCTCTGCATTATAGTTACTTAGCTGCGACACTTGCACCGGCAGAAACACTCTTGTTGAGGTAGCTCAGTGTCATATACCTTGAAACCCATCCACTCACCTGGAGGTACGAAGTTAAAATGAACAACGTTCGGTCTCACCTTCGCCATGCCAGAGATGTTCACGGAAACCAAGCAACATGCAATATCTTCAGAGATCACCGTTTCTTACCCTTGTTCCTCGACGCTTTCCCTCCTGCCCTCTCCGCCTTTTCTGTCCGCCTCGCCCGCTGCTTACCCGTTTCCGCTTTCCGCGCAGCCTTCGTCTGGTATTTGATCTTCTTCGGCTTCAGCTTCTCGACTTTCTTCAGCGGCTTTTCGTTTTTCGTCGCCCTTCTTCCCGGCTCAACGTCCTCTGTTGATTCGGTCCTGGGTATGGGGGCCTCCCCGTGTATCAGGGTATCGGGGTCAAAGTCCTCCACGACCGTGACGGTCGCGACCTGCTCCTCGTCTGAGTACTCAGCTTCGTCCTTGCCTTTTCCCTTCGCGTCAGAGCCGAAGCCTAACCATTCCTCGTCGTCGTCACTGCCGGCTACGATTGGGAAAATATAATATTGAGACAATGGATCCCAGACAAGGAAGCCACGAACCAATAACTGCGCCATACGCTTTCTCTACCTTCGCTGCATTCTCTATAGCTTGTTCAGCCAGCATTTTGCGTTGCTAATCACGCCATCGACGTCTCAGCATCTGCGACGACTAAAAGAGTGGACCAGCGTACCTCGCGCCGAGTCTCCAACCGCTCCTGCTTGTCCCTCTCGATCGCCTTTTTCTTCCCCTCTTCCGTCTTCGCGAGCTTCCGCTTATGGAACCCCGTCAAAAATTCTCTACGAATGCATACGTCGTTTGAGATACCACATTCGCCAGATAGCAAGAGTGACTGACCGCCGTGCATCCTCGTCAAACGTGATCTCCTTGATCTGCTGCTTGCGCTGCCGTTTCTTGGACGCGATGATTTGGTGCGACTTCGTGAGGACGGAGAGATTGGACGCCATGCGTGGCAAGGTATCCGGCACTGCTAAATGTAATGTGCGAAGCGGGGAGGATTGGTTGAGTAGAAACGAAGGCCCAAGGCAGTTTGAAGTTTCGGTCGAGATGCTGCAGAAACCATGGGCGCTTGAGGGTGCTTGTCCCATATATGGGAAAACATACCCGAATGGGCTGCATTGTGGCAGAGGCCTCGGCTTCCTTATTTCCGTCTCGCTTAACTTGACGGCTTTTAGATCTCGTTTTCAATGTTGACTTACATATCTCCTGGCTCATATTTTCCGTAGGGAGAGATTGGGGAGAGAGTACTAATATGTCTGAGTCATGATCAGACTCTGGATGGTAGTCAATTAGAAGAGCATGGAGAAGGGAATATTTAATTTTGCCGGCGGACTCGGCGGCGGCAAAGCGAGCGAGATCGTGGTGCGAGGGCGAAACGGGCGGGCGACGGCACTTACAAACACAGCATGAACATATGTCCCGATTTCTATCACAGATTGCTTTGTTACGACTGAAGATACCAATGTGGACTACGACTGGTCTCGGTTCGCAGGCTGTCGCATGCAGCTGGCGACACCACGCAACGCATCCCATACGCTTTATTCACAACCTAGTCACGGACCAGT
>SFCI01000814.1:0-14905 GCA_004681135.1 Hericium alpestre | reverse complement strand
AAATAACCAGTGAATTTGTGTCAAATCTGTCATAACACTAGCTCAAATGGATGTTAAGGAGTATGTACAAATATTTTTACTATTTAATGTGCACTTATAAGCAAGCAGGACACAGACAAAATGTGTGTGACTGACATCCCAAGTCGGCCATTCTTGTTACTTTTGACGGTAGCGAGTATACACAATCATGTCTTGGACCTAAACTATGCCAAGAAGATGATGAACAGATCAGATGATGTCGCATTCCTGTGATGCCTGAATGATCACTAGGAGAATGATAGATTGCTGTAGCAGAACTGACTATATCAATTTTGTATGGTGCAAGTGGACATTGTGACAGAGGAATGTGATCTAGTGGTAGTGGCTCATCAAGATGATATTGATCATATAGGAATCTTTGAATAGAATCAGATAATTCCAAATAGCCAGTAAATGTTTCAACAGCTCGAAGCCTTCAAGGATAATATGTATCTCGGCATTTGGCCAATAAGATACTAGACATAATAATTTCAGATCTCTCTACTAGCAAAGGTCCACTTTCCTCAGGATCTTTTTTATAATCATCTAGTAGAAGTTCTCCATCATTTTGAAGTTGATCACTATTAAAATCTGAGTCTGAAGTGCTCAAATCATTATTGGCACCTGGATTAACTTCTTTATCTGTTATTACAAAATCGAAAGGTACATCTAACATGCCTTGAGTTGTAAAATCAACTCGGTATGCTGAAAGTTTATCAAGTTTTTGATTTGTAATAAGCATTTGTCCTAAAGCATTAAATCTGCTAGACCATCTCTGAGGCTCTTTTACAGTTTTGATATGTTTTGCCTCTGTAATGGAAGTGCATAGGCCATTTGGTACTGCAAACTCCTCAATCAAGTGGTGATAATGCTTCAAAGAGTGCTATTAGGATAATGATATGTTTTTTGGAGTAACACCAGCTTTTTCAAATATTACATGCTCTTTATAATAGATCTCCAAAGTAGCATCTAATTCAGCCAAACTATCTTCATCAATAACAGATCTTCATGCAATGTAGCAAAATTCTAGAAAAGCTGCAATGGCTCGAATCATTTGTGGAGGGACATGACCTTCAATTGTAGGTAGCCAAACTTTCATAAGTGCATTGAAATCATCATCAGTCCACTGTGTATAACCACGTCCATCAGGAAATTGATGCAATCCTGGAAATGATAGAGCAGCAGCAATTCTTTGATCAATATCTGCCATAATTGTAGCAGCACGACTTGGTCCATGTTGTTTAATCAAATATTCTTGAACCCAATCAACTAAATGATCTTTAAAGGTGCCTTTAATCACTTGGTGAAGAAGATCAAATGAAAGCAATTCATGAATATCAGCACATGGAAAGTAATATGTAAATAGCTGTTGTAAAATCTATATTTAGACAATCTATGCAATATTCTATCAAGTTAATTACTCACCATATTATTTGCTACTATGCTATATTTATCCCAAAGCTTTTGATTACTATTAGATCTATCATTACTATTAGATCTATCATCTATCAAACTTTTGGTATGCTTATAAGATCAATTAATGCCTTGTCCACTGTCTAGATCTTTCCAATGACATGTGCATTTAGGGCACCAGTTTTAAACAATACAAAAAAATAAAACCTGTTCAGGATAATCTTCAATGTATGGTCTAAGACCATAAATAGCACAGCGAAAATGTCCATCTGAACACTGCACTACTTCAGAAGTAGTCATTCTAGGACATATATGCTCAAGAATTGTTCATAATGATTGATGCATAAGATGTCATCAAAACTGTCAATAAGGAACACTGTTTTGATATTGCTGATCTGTTTTTGCAATAACTAAAAATCTCATAACAGTTACTGCATCACAATGAGCATGGCGTACATTATTGTGTACATTTCCAATTGATGCATAGAGTGGCCAATACTGAGTATGACCAGTATCCACAGAGACTATTGTTTTATCACTGCCCAAAATAACTGGCACAAACATTGCACCTTCATTTGTAGGATTCTCCTTGGCAATTTCATCAGCTTGTCTCCATGCCCAATTTCCTGACATAAAATCTGTCCATTGTCTTTTGCCATTTGAACCAAACTCTCTTTTAGGAGCATAATCAATCTCTTCTTTGAAGTCAGGATCTTTTAATTGATTCTGAATGACAACACCTGAATTGCAATACCACACTTCATATTCTTCAGACATCCATGCAGGTGCATCTCTTCCAACAGCTCCATTCCATTTTACAATAAAGCATAGCCATGGTGCATCTCCCATAGATATTGAGTCAAGTGTAGCATGTAAGTCCTCATGATCTGCAAAAGGGCAGTCATCTGTAGTCTGTGCCCAAAGCCTCATTAGAGTGTCAATTTTTTTCTCTGATGTATGCACCTGATGAAAAAGGAGATCTGCAGTTTCAAATTCTATCTGATTTTCAAAAAAAAGACCAATTATCTGGATCTGAAGTCTTTGGCACAGGTGGTGCATCAGGATCATCAAGATATTTTTCAGATTTATCACATGGCCTTCCATTTAAAACAGGATGTGTTATGGTTGTATTTTTAGGGCCTGCAGTTTCCTCTGTATCAGGTCCATCTTGTGGACAATAGTCTGGATCATCATAAAAAGCTGCAGGTACATCTGAAGATGAAGAACAACTTGGAGATGGAGAACGAGGCATAGGTGATGGAACTCAAGAAGTACGAGCATGAGCATGAGCATGAGCAGAAGCCTGTGCATCCTCTAAACTTTGTATATCAAGATGTGATGCAGTCATGTGTTTTTTGAGACCTCCTAAAGTTACAAAGCCAAGTCTGCAAATGTACCCCAAAGGCACTGGACAAGCATATGCACGAGCACACTGCACTTTGCAACGAGGAAGAGGCATGTTTAGCAAGCCAACCAATAATAGCCAGTAGTTTCAAGGATCAATGTTATCTCCTCAGTCAATTCAAATTTATCAATGCTGAAGGCTCTAGGCCAAGCAAGAAATATGTGCAATCAAAGCAAGACCAGGTGCCCAATATCCAAACAACGCTCAACAAGACACTAGATTTCTGATTCAAACTCTACGAAAATATGCAAGACACAGAGATTCCCAAGATGCACCAAGACAAACACCCAAGATGTAGCACCACAAAAGAGATGAGCTGAGGTGCGTATGATATCACCAGAGATGTGCAAGATGCTGCCCGAGATGTATGAGACCAGGCACACACAAAGCATAGCACGAAATGCATGTGTGAGATAAAGCCCAGTCAAATAGCTCCACTGAGCATGCACGAAGCACAGCAGAGGTGTCAGGTGTGCAGACTATGACAGCAGCAGAAAGAGCCCAAAATGGAATGGGACCTGGAACGGGAACGTGAATGAGAACTGCAGTGCAAGACACCGCGTGTGAGTAAGCTGTGATGTGAGATACTAGTGAGCTACTCACATGTGGGGGTCGGGGCCTTGGGTGAACAGAAGCCGGCTTTAAGCCGAATGGTGGGTGCAAGATCTCGAGAGAAAGCACGTGTGGTGTAGGACGAACAGCGGAGTGAGACACAGAGATAACGCACGTAACACAATGGGGTGCGCGTGGCAAATGGCACAGAAAATCGCGAGATCTAAAGTCACGTGTAACACAACGGGGCATGCGCACGTAGTACAGGGCAAACACTGGGGAAAGATATGGAAAATTGGGAGATCTGAAGTGAAAAGGTAAAAGGTAATCAGTCTGGAGTGCGCACAGCAATCAAAAACATGGGAGATCAGAACTTATGAGCGGCGGAGGACTCGCGTGGAACGGGAAGTGCACACGTGGTGCAGAGCAAAAATGGCAGGGCCAAGACATGGAAAAATTGTGAGATCTAAAGTGAAAAGGCAAAAGGTATTCAGTCTGGAGCACGCGTGGTAGCCAGAAACATGAGATCGGGACTTACGAGCAGCAGAAGACTTGTGTGGAACGGGGCACGCATGCATGGTATGGGGCAAACACTGAGGAAGATACGGAAGATTGCAAGATCTGAAGTGAAAAGGTAAAAAGTAATCAGTCTGGAGCACACACGGCAACTGAAAATACAGGAGATCAGAACTTACGAGCAGCGGAGAACTCGCGTAGAACGGGGCATGCGCGTGTGGTACAGGGCAAACACTTGGAGAAGATATGGAAGATCACGAGATCTGAAGTGAAAATGCAAAAGGTGTTCAGTCTGGAGCGCACATGGTAGCCGGAAACATGAGATCGGGACTTACAAAGGGCGGAAGACTTGCGTGCAGGGAAATTCTCAGAGCACGGAGCTGAAAGCCAAGGCCACGGGTACTCAACTCTAAATAAAAGTGTGCATCGTTGCTCGTCTGACACACACTTCCCTCCCCCGTCGTGTTCTTCTCAACCTGTTATCAGCTCAATCAGTATTTGTTTTATGGTCTCCACTCACACGGAGACTTGGGCTGCATCCCCCCACGGCTCTGGTCAACCCAGCTCAACTTTGTTACCGATTGCTAGCAGTACTCACAGGTCTCAGACGACTTCGTTGAAGTTGCACAAACGGTGCCGGACAAATGAGCAGCTCGCGGCTGGCGAAGCTGCTGAATGGGCTGCTCAACAGCAAGCTGCTGACCGGAGTTCTCACCTCGAGTGCACTCAGCAGGTGAACGAGACTCTACTTGATGGCAAGGGTGCAAGACCGTCGAGGATGTACGGTCGAGGTGGTGGTCGTGCAGGGTGTACAGTCCAGCAAGATTAGTTCGGATTCTGATTAGATGCCAGTGATTGGCTTACCTTATTGATGCTGGTCCTAGTCTTTGTTGATGTCCCACTGGCGAAGCCTAGAGGACAGAAACGTGTGCGTGAGGACACGTCGGAGTCGGAGTCAAATGGGAATGAGCAGAACCTTGAGGACGATCAGCGATCTGTGTGGATCCAGTACGGGGCAGGTCGTCGGTGAAGGCAAAGGCAAAGGCAGTAGAAAAGGTGGTCAGAGGTGGAAAGGGAATGGCAAAAGTGAAGGGAAAAGATGTGTTGAAGTCGAAGGGTGCTGCGCACGCAGCGACGTCCGAGAAAAGCGACGTGGAGATGATTGAAGGTCAGTACTTCGTTTTGATTCTGAAGACGGAATATTACTCACCTATACCCAGAACCCACAGATAACTCCGATCGTGACCCAACGTTCGAGCTCCAGCCGAATGCGGATGATGTTGAGATGTCGGATGAGGCTGGTATGCGAGAACTTGAGGAATCGGGCAGCGAGCAAGATGATGGCGATAAGAGGGGGAAGACGAAAGGCAAGGCAGGTAGAACGAAGGGCAAAGGCAACTTGAAGGGCAAAGCGAACAAACGAGTCGTCTTCGAGGAACAAGGCGGAGGTGAGGCCGATGCTGAGTCAGCACGGACGGATCCAAACGGAAGGTAAGCGTTTACTGGTACACGTCTCCAATCCCTCAAACATCGTTCCTCACCCTCTCATATCTCCTCCTGGCCCGTTCTACGTTGACCCTCTGTATTGCCTCGCCCGTCTTCGTTCTGAATCACTTCTTTCTTTCTCCAACCTCTGACATCCCATGTCGACACATTCACTCCCGCCTTCCGCTTCTGCCACGCTCTTTCCACGTCAATCGCCCATCTTCAAAATTGCCTATCCAAGCCGCGTGAAACGGGGTTTGCGGCCGGGCTGAGAGGACAAGATCCCGCGCTCATCCACCAAGTCCTCTGGTGCCAGACCACAGTCCCAGTCCAGCACAAAGTCTGTCGATTGCACTGCAAGCCAGGCATATGTAGAGAGACGGTTCGGTGGCATGGAGGACGAGGACGAGGTCAACGAGGCTGAGGCATCGCAGGATGAAGACCGTGATTCACACAAGGTACGTTGCATATCTTTAATTACTTATATGCTACTAATCCTATCTCACTCGAGCTCGACGTTGTCATTGTGCAACCCAAGCACAAGACCCCAAAGCGAGTGACCCAGCCCTCAAGACAGAAAGTACGTCCATCGCCCATTCAGGTTGACGCGCAGTCGTTTCAGGAGGACGAGTCCGATCATCTTATCGATGCCGACGGTCCTATGCTGAGTGACGGAGGCTTCTTTTTCGACGACGACGAGGCGCACCTGTCCAAGCTCCCAGACAACATCAACAGTGACTACGAGTCGAACGGCAATCGCTCACCATCCCCACCTCCATTGCCATCTCACTCTGTCCCTCCTACCTCCACCTCTCGTGCCAGCAACATCTTCTCAATGTCTCAAACGGCTACATCGTCGCAGACTGCCGATCATGGATCCACAATCAATACCCCAGCAAGCCGAAGCCGCCACGCACCGTCAAGCACGAGCATGCGGAAGGCCCCCGCCTCCACGCTGCAGACGAATGCCTCCGCCAGTAGTGACAAGGCCCCATCCAGTGCTCGTCTGCCAGGCCAGCATGCTCAATCTCTGTCCAAGCCGCAAGTCGTGGAGGTGCGCTCAAACCACGCGCACAGTCTTTCCATGCCATCTGTTTCCTGTATTGTAAGTAATCTTGTTCGTTATAGACTATGGTATACTAATCACTAATATTTGACTAGTCTCGTACAGATTCGACGTTCACGGTATGTTGCTGCAGCTTGCTGCCATCTTTATTACTGACATCCTTCCATCTTCCCTACAGGCCCTCTCATTCTCGCAAGCATCGGCATCGACCAAGGACACTGAGGCCGGCAATGACAATGAGTTCCCCGCTGTCCGCACGTCCAGGAGCTTCAAGAACTCCGACCTCCCTGTACCTGCTGATGAATTCCATAAGCTTGTCGTTCCGATTTGGCGTCACTATTTCTCTACCCGCACGGATCCCTGGAACACGGAGGGTCTTGTTGAACGTGCCCAAGCAGCATTCGACAAGGCCTTCCCTGATAGTGAACAGGTATTGGCTACCCGAAACGAGCCATGCTATGGCATAGTAAGTACTCTATTTTTTATTTATTTAAGTTGAATGCTCATTTTTTTGTACTAGATGATGCAAAGAACATACGAGTGGCGTAGTTCCTTCTTTACCCATGCTGAGAAGTCAGTCAAAGGCTTCTGGCAGCAACACGAAGGCCAGTTCGATCTCGAGAGCACCAAATACCGAACACGATGGGCAAGGTTCTTCCTCGGTTATGACAAGTTCAAGCCTATCAACGAAGATACCAACAATGACAGGGTGCTCATATTCCTTTTTGGTAATAAGTCTGGTGATGTAAGTCAATTTTTTCTTTTTCTTGTATTCAATCAATGCTAACAACATTCAAAGACCTATACAGAGCTTTTTAGGTCCCCTGTTATCTTGCAGACTCTTGCACATGCCCATCTGGGTATGGTCCCTGAGCATATGGCAGAAACTGGGTTTCCTCATGATGCATTGGCACTGGCTTGTGCTGCGATAAGTGATTTGTTATTATTATCTATTATCTTGCTTACTGTAAATAGGTTGAATGCGCCTTCTTGCGCATGATCCCAGTCTCGGAGTGCAAGGACAAAGGCAAGCGTACTGGTGACTTCTCTTCTAGCAACTGGGGCGACACCACTGACAACTACATGAAGACAATTATGCAGCTGTCTGACAAGAAGTGGAAGAAGATCCTCGATGCAGCGAAGCCTTTCATCAAGAAGAAGAACAACAATAATGTTGTCGCTCCTGCTCCTCCGTCACCTTTCTCTCATCCTCACCTTGCTCTTGGTGGCTACTTGAGTGCAGATGAGGATGACTAAGGTATGTTTCTGTTACTCTTGCATGTATAATCTAATTTGTTTGCTTTTTGACTTAGGTTGTTCTACATACTTGATCTTCATGGACTAGATTTGTATTCACTGCTCTCTATAATTCCCACTCAGTCATGCCTTTTCTTGCTCTACTATACTCATCCATACTATTCTCTCATACTCTCCATTCTTCTATGCCTGCCTTCATCCTATCTTTGTGGACTTTTTCATACTCTGATCTTTGATTGAGTTACAAGTCTGATCTGCCTAGAGTTAACACGATCTTGCTTGTTTTGCTTGTCTGATCTGGTCTTATTGGTGTGGTCTGATTTTAGTCATCTGACTTGGCTGAGATGAATCTGAAATTAACTTGTCTGATCTAATATCTGTTTGAGTTAACTTTTCTGATTGCAACTTATCTGACTTGGCTTTGTCTGATTTCAGCCTTTTTTGGCTTTGACTTATCTAAGTGTGACTTTTCTGAGCCTGACTTGATCTGATCTGACTTGATCTATTCTGACTTGATCTGTTCTGACTTTGCTTTATTTGATATAAGCTATTCTTTGTGTATTTGTCTGAGCTGATATGATCTTTTCTAAATTATACTACTCTGTACTAGTTTGTCTAAGTTGACTTGATCTTTTTTGACTCTCACTGATCTGTACTAGTTTTTCTTATCTGAAATGTTTATTTTAATATATCTGATCTGATTTTGATCTGTCTGAAGTTGACTTATTGTCACAGATCACTCCATTTCTCTCCGCCTTCCTCTCTGCCATCAAGGCATTGCGTCAGTCATGTGTTCCAGCTACCCCATCACATGTTCACTTCCCCACATGACCTGGGGCTATCCTTCACCCATGCCCTTGTTCCCCTTTGGGACATCCTATTGTTCTCCCTTCCATTGTTCTTCATTTGTCTGTACCGTACTGTACCTCCAATACAGGTCACTGCGCTGCTTGTCGCTTTCTGCTCTCTCGCTCCCATCATCACTGGTGACTTGGGTGGTTCTCTGCTGTCTATGACCGTGTCTTGACACTGGAGCAGCAGGTGATTTTTGTTTCTGCCTCCTCTAATGGCTCACCTTGACTGTGACAGTTTTATAGTAGATTCATAAGTGACATAGACTGGCATAAACAGTACCGACACACCTAACAATGATCTCGAGGGAGGTTTTCGTGCTCAGGTACTGATCGTGACCTATGGTGAGTGCTGATCTTGTAAATTCTACAGCTTCTTACGGATCCTGTGATAGAATGTGCAAATGATAAGCTGATTCTCTGCCCTGGATACAGAAATTTGATAATGTCTCTGCTGGTATATTCTCGTAGTCTTGGAGCCACAAATCTGGGGTTTGTGATACCGCATCGCTCGATGCATTAACAGGTTCCATCTGCGCTGCTCACGATCATCATATGGCTTTGCAATGGCAGGCTCTGCATCTCATACACGGTGATGCTCATGCTGTCTGTACATTCCCGTGCGACTAGGGTCGTTACAGTTGTGACAGAGAATATGGCAAATGAAATATAACTGCATTTGCGAACACTTGAGCAGGGAATGTATCAAGGCCCTTGTTTGAACGAATGCGGACCTTGTCAGCTTCGTGATCAGGCCAGATGCCGTTGCACTATTGGCAGGCTGCCACTTTTCGTGTGAGCCCTGGTTTGTGACCATGGTGCGTATTTGATGAATGGGCGCACAGCTGCACCTTTACTAATACTCTTCCCTGAAGGCGCTCTGTTCTCAAGGCAATCGCAAGACATTATCGCTCGGTGAGCGATTGTGAGTGTGAGCACTGTGCCCCGCTGGCTCTGTCGCTCTGGCAGCGAGCTGCATTTCAAACGGTATAAAACCCCTTAAACGTCGGATTGCTTTGAGTATCAACAATTCACCTCTTGAGCATCCAATCCTCATACAAAGCTAGACAACACATCTCCATCCACAACCTGTATTGTCTTCAAGATGCCTTGCACATCAAAACTCTCTCTTCTGCACCCACCATCTCTGTCATCGACGAGGTCCCCATCGGCAGACCCACCGACCAGGAGAACAGCAATGGGATGTCCGTCTCATCATCCTGCATCATCGCCTGTGTGGCATTCAGATTGTAAGTGCATGCTTTCTGCCTCTGGTTTCTACGCAGCTCAACGATCCGCCTGGTTGGTAGAACGAGTTTGCCAGCGGTGACACATCATCAGTCCTACATCTCGATAACCCTCTCTATTGTCATTTCCATTTTTCGTATAGGGTTATCAGTCGTGGGCTACTAGGGATGGGACTGATGGACTATCCAGATTGTTGTATTGTTAGAAACTGAACAACCCGATTAGACTCAGTCGTAGATGGGGGAAGAACGACTTTATTCTGTACCTGAACAACCCGATTAGACTCAGTCGTAGATGGGGGAAGAACGAGAGAGCTAAATTGGGACCAGGAGGAATTTGCATCACCCGGCGGACAACGCGTACTCCTCATGTGTTATCCAACATGTATAACATGTTTAATGCACATATTGCAGCTTCTCCAATTGAAACACTGTGAACATTTTGTGTCTTAGTAGAAGGTAAGCTCGTCCATTCCTATCAGTAATCTTCGGTCGGCCACACTTTCAGTCGCAGCGCCAAACGTATGGTAGGATCTGCTGAGACTGAAAAGCTTGGACGAAGAATGCTGTTTCAAGAATTACAGATATGTTGCCAACTTCTAAAGTAAAGCTAGTCTTACGTGATGTCTATGCATACGTTGATCCTTAAGGCATGAAATCGAAGCTGAAATGTCGAAGCTGAAATGCAACTGCGAAGTACTGAATCGCACGAATGCACATCCTAGTACATATAGTAGCCACCCACACTCCCTTCCTCGCTCTCTTCTTTGTATATACCTTCGTCATCATCCCAAACAACATTTTGAATGCAGTCCTCGAATTCCCCCACAGCCTCTTCTGTGATTGAGCTCTGAGAAATCACGAGTTGTTCCAGCTTGCTATGCTCAAAGCACAGCCCTTCACATTCTTCGTCACTCTCGCCATCGTATTCATCGCCGTTCACATCTTCAAACTTGTCCATGAACAGCTCCATATGCATGGACAGCCAGACGCCGAGGAAATCATTGAAGGGGCGATGAACACCCTCATGCTTGACACTGGCAAGCAGGTCGACATCATGCACTTCAAGTGATTTGAGATGCCTAAAGAAAAGGTCTGCTGCCACCATCGCTGTCCCAGCTGCCCCAGACACAGGACGGGCAAGCAACCTGCAAAAGTGTACCACGTTCTTGCCTTGGATGTAAACATGCTCGAGAAGCCTGCACCTCCCCAAAATGTTGATCCAAGCCTCAGGTGACCATTTGTTGTGGTCATACACGACCTTGAGGATGCGTAGATCTTCCAATGGAAGGACACTGCAGATTCCATTTACGAGATCCCAGGAATGCCACGACACGGGGAAAGAGATACTGATGAAAGGTTGTCGGTCTGGAGCAAAGCTCGGCAAAGCATCCGAGGGGCTGCACGTGTGCCAGAGCTTGATGTTGACCGACTCGGACTGATTGGCATAGTTTTTTGAGAGTGAAATGGAAAGAGTGAGCAGACACGGTGCTACACCACCACTTATGTACGTCTCGAGGAAGCAAACAAGGCCCAGATCCATCCGCTGTGGAGCGCCAGTGCATTTGAGGACGACACAAGAGGATGATGGAATCCTCAGATATTTCGTGACATCGACACATTCTATGAGCATGCCGGCCAGTGACAGCAGTTCTAAGCATGGCAATGCAGTGTGAGTGTGGCCTATAGGATGCTGAGAGTGGGACCTCGAAGGAAGGCAATATGCAAGGTCAAGCGTCCGGAGGGGAGGCATGCATGCAAGGGCGCCAAATAGGTGATCGTACTGCAAAGCAGTATCTGATTCATGGCGAAGATTAATTGACATGCCAGAACTGTGGGAAGGATCAACTCATAAGTATGTCAAGTTGCGGAAGATAGATGCGGACCACGGAAATAACACCCCGTCCAAGGTGACGTGGCAAAGGGAGGGTGTGTTGCCAGCAAAAATATCCGCAGGGAGAATTACAGTTGTGTGTGCTGGACTCTGTAAGCTTACATAGATGCTTCAGGATAGGAGCCAGTGAAGTCAACAACTGCTGGATGAGGTCAGTTTGTCGGAGTCCCGAAAGACGGAGTTCATGTATATGGAAGGCATGCTGGGCAACAAACTTGACATCGGAATGGCAGTATGCCAGATGTATTGATAGAGGTGCAGACTTTGCACAACAAATCATTGCCTCTCGCCAGCGTGGAGATAAAGCAGAGTCGATGTATCCCCAGAGGCTGGTATACATCAGGGCAGTATCATGCCAATATGTACAGACATGGGTCACACTGATCTATCCTAGATGAGCCTGCCAATTTGAATGCCATTTTGATGGCGGCATAGCCTCAGTAAGGAACTTGAAAACGTGAGCAAGGATCTCCGGCGGGAGACACAATGTGAGTGATAGAGCATTGCACCGTGTTCGTAGTTTGCATATGGCAAGGTGCAAGGCGTCCAGTTCATCGTCAAGGGTCTGACGAGCATCCCTGACAAGATTTGTTGAGTTGAGGGGAGAGACGTTTTGAATATGAGCGATCTGGGATTGAATGAATCTAGACCAAAAGTCCTGCGGGCTGAGTGCAGAAGTCCGCGACGTTAGACGACTTCAGCATAGTGTGATTGATCACGAACCTTGGAAGCCCATGTTCCGATGTACCGGCCATGTGTGATGTACCGTTAAGGCACGTCACAGCCGGATACTCGAGTTGAGGCAGATGACGAGCGGAAGGGGAGGAACAGATGGTCGAAGCGGCTTGACGAAGTCCTCGGCTATGCCGCGGGACGTCTTGAGGTCCGAGGAGAGACTCCAGCAGCGAGAGTACCTTCGTCTGCTAAGTCCTCACTGGAGCGGAGGGCGAGCGAGGAGCGCACGTCGAACTAAGTCATGGCTTTGCGACTGTTTGGCTCGAGAGTGCTTGTTCTCAGCATCTCGCTGGCAGTCGAATCAAAGACTCGATACGACGATGCGAGACTTCCGGGGAGAGGAGGGAAAGAGACTGAGAAGAGATGGAGACAGAGAGAGAAGAGAGAAACTAAGAAGAAAAGAGAAAGAACCAAGAAAATGCGATTTATTCTAAGATGATATATCATTTACATGACGAGCTACTCTTATACGGCGCGCCTGGCGTGACTTCCTTTTTGGGGCATCGTGACTCTGTGACATTCCTCTCTCTCTTGTTACACCGAGTCATTACATAGCCCCCCCCGTCACTAGGTCACGATCCCGGTTGGTCTTGAGTATCGGTCGATGTGGGCGGAGGCTGCACGGGAGGTGGACCGGACATGCGGATGATGGCAAATGACAGTGCTTCGACATTCTGGAGGAGTAGAGTCTGTCCGTGCTCCGAAGAACCGATGCCGGTGCACGTGCGGCGATTCCTGCTGCCGGCTTGATCGCGCAGTTCCCGACCCCAAGCTGCAGCTGTGTAGGTGCGCATGTTGGGTGTAGAGAACATGCCATGGCGACATTGGAACCATGCTTCGTTCTGGGGAAGCCACTCGCCGTTCCAGGTGGACGAAGAGGAGAACACGCTGAGTGGCAGCCAAATGGAAGGTCCGTCGGGTATCCGGCCGATCAAGAGATCCTCTTCGCCTGGATACAGACGATCCCCTGATACTGGTTCAGGGGTGCCCATGAGATCCCCACGGCGGAGTACCCGCACGTAATGGGAGGGGCCCTGAAGAGCCTCTGCGACTAGGGTAGGAGGGCCGTATTGAAGGGCCAGCCTCCAAGCCAATCTGCCCATGGCTAAAAACCAGTGAGCCCCGGGCTGCAGGAACAAAGCAATGAGAGCTTGTTCGTGGGCCGTCTCGATGCTGGTACCGACGTTATGCCAATTGGTGGGGGGCGGTGGAGGTGCTAGCGCTGAAGGTACGTCCCGTGAGGGGGCCGAAGGAATAGGCACGTGCCATGTGAAAGGGACGCCATGACGCAGGAGTTGGCGGACGTCGTCCGTGGGCGAGGACATACGACCGCTGTTCCGCCAATGCAATACGCGCAGCTGCCCGTGGACGTCCAGGAAAATGTACCCCTCTTGATTTACCGGTGCGGAGATGATACTCGCCGGCATTGGTCCGAGTGGCCATATGGGGGGCACTGCTTCGGCTGGGGAGAGTCGCAGCATGTCGCTGCATATGATGCATCAACGACGGGTGGTGGCAGGGACTCCAGGCGGGGGAGCGCTGGGCGCGGTGATTCGGGGCGCACGGACGTACTAGTCATGCGATCGAGGAGAGGTAGTGGTGCGGGGGCATCCTGAATGTGGCTGGCTAAGTTGCGGCTGGACTGCCCATGGCACGGGGACCGATCGAGGCAGTGCAGAAGCGAAGGCTGAGTGGAAGATGTACGATGCACGTGCGACGTGGAAGTGGATGGGGCATGGTTATTATGATTGTCGTGGCATGGACTGGGTCCCGGGTAGTGTGAGGCGTGGTTTCGGGCGCGTTCCTCCATTTGTCGATGCGCTGTACTCCATAGGGAGGCAGTGATGGCCAGCCTCTGGTAGGGGACGCGCACCGATCCCCGGGAAGACCGTGATTCGGATGAAAAGGGAGCACGGCTGGGCCCAGCACGGTATTGGTCGTCCGATGATCTCATGCGCTGCCGACGTCGTGGTGGCGATGGCGATCGGCGCCATCACGAGGTGTGCAGCAGCGAGGATGGTATTGGCGGGGAGCACATACGAACATCTGGCATGGTCCTGGGGCGGCCTGGGCTTATGTGGTGGCACCCTCTGGGAGGTGAGCGGGCTGAAGGTGCGAAGGCTGGCATTCGGCACGGGGCTGGGGAGACAACATGCAGTCGGCGAGGGGGTGTGCGGGTGGCGCCGGTGGGTGCGAGGCACGCTGTCGAGCGGGATGTCACCGGTGATAGAGGCGCCTTGGTATGACGGCTCTCCGATGGTGGCGGAGTAACCCGTGACACCGAGGGTGTTAAGAACTGTATGTTTCATTTCTTAACTTGACATCACTCCCTTCGACATCCACACCATGGTCGATGTCCCGTTGCTCTATTCCCTTTATTTAACTATATCTACATGCATGCATGGACGCTATCGCACTGCCTCGATCCACTATTCGTTTCCATCACTGATCGTTGCAGTGTCTACC
>SFCI01000813.1:0-14915 GCA_004681135.1 Hericium alpestre | reverse complement strand
ATTGCAAAGGCTGAGATATAGCCTTGCTCAGGCTCAAATAATTTGAACACTTCTCCAACCATTTATACTGTTTATTTACTATCTATTTACTATCTACATACTATTTATCATTTTTTTTAGAATTTTCAGTAAATGTAAATAAAATGGTTGAGCCTTAGTCGAGTCTCGACGACCGTCGAATGCATATACTGCCAACCGTGTGACACGGTTGAAACGTTGACCACTGCGACTGTCAATGTCGAGACTGAGCTTGGACCACGTCYCACCGCTTTCACTCAACCTGAACTGCGTCTTCGCACGCATCCCACGCTACTGATACTCCTACTAGCGCTTTTCGTTGACATCCACATCCACGTTCTCATTGATCTGCACGTGGCGACTCACTCTCTGATACAGCGTATGTTTAATAGAAACAGGATGCAACTTGGCAATGTAGTTGTCTTCTCAAAGTTCAACTCGCCCCACCAACGGTCTTATTGTTGTTATACTGGCCCGAGCGCCCAAGTTCCCGGGCTGTGCCCAGCGAACGTATCCTTCCTGATGCTGATGAAAACAAGAGCTTCTTGACAATTGATTTCCAGAGACATCCTTTCTCTTGCCGGTCTTGCAATTGTCACCACTCTGGGAGCAACTCGCCATCATCTGTGGCTATTCGGATGGATTTCGAGTTTGCGACACGAAATCACATCTCATCGACATCGCAATTGTTCAGACATGACGATGCCGACAATTTCTTGCCCATGCGTTGCCGGCCTTTGTTGTATCACGACTCCGTCCCCGTTGCTCTGAGATGTCTCGAGGCTACAATAGTCTCAATTGTGAGTCTTCCTCCCGTTGCGGCTCTATGACCTTCAAGACCGACTTTTATTGTATATTCAGGATGCTAGCTACGGGATGCTGGCCCTTAAATACCAAGGTCCAAGCCTGAGACTCAGTTGCAACCTCACATACCCACTACCGCTCATCAATTTACTGGAACGTACGGCGCCGGACGCCTCTAATCTACGATACCCTCCACGCGCAGATTGGTTCTAATCTCGCTGTCTACACGATCCTACGATCTTGACGTTCACATCACGTTCTTCTTTTACGGCCAATAATGTCTCAACGTTTGACGCATACGCCGCCAGTGGCCGGCTATGGCACGTATAATGGTCAAATAAATAATGCCTATACCTCGTGAGTGCCAATATATTCACTTTTCGCATAACGACATAAGTCTGAGTGCTTTTAAGGAGTAGCTCCTCCTACATCCCAGCAACGAACCATTACAGCTTATATCATGACAATCAACCCGCCTCGGTAACTAATGGTCAAGCCGGTGCGCAACGCTGGGGATACGACAATCCCTTACAGACAAGTCCGGAACGAGGGGCGTACAACCCGTCGTCGGCGACTCAGAACTATCATTACCATGCCTCACACCACACCGTTCCCGCTGCCGAAGCCACCCAGGCGTCGACCTTACATCATGCATACGACCCTTCATTCGAACAGTATTCGAACCATTCTTACACCAGCACCGTCACGCAGTCCGCGGAATATTCGAGCGGATCTCTACCGCGGGTCAACCCTGGTCACCCCGGTCACGGAACGCCTTCAACGAACGTGGCGATCCTGCAACCCAGTCCTCATCCCGCAGGTCATTCCATGCCTTACGTCGATCCACACGCGCGGCCGTCGAAACCCGTCTCTTCGGCTTCCTCTCCACAAGAAGGAAGCTTCAGGCACGCGACCTCCTCCAGGACGCGTGCGCCTGTTCCTTCTCCTCAGCGTCTCCCGAGGGAATGTTACCAGTCGTCGGCTCAACCAGACTCGTCTTCGTCTTATTACTGCTCCCAGCTTACGGCGCAGGACTTGGGGCCATCCATCAAGGTGCACGACAAGGAAAAGCACAAGCCTCGAAAGTCCTCCCGGAGCTCGAGACTGGACGGAATACCTAAAGATCAGATGCAACGATTTCGCGTTGCGGACATGGGCCCGGGACCGAGCTCGTCTGGAACAAAACGGACAAGATCGCCGGGCAGCGATGCCCTGCCTGACGCTAAGGCTAGAGCTACTAGCCGGAGTGAGGCCTTTGGCAGTTCGAAGGGCAAAGGCAAAGCTGGACCATCGCTTGAGGGGAAAGAAGCAGACGCAAAGCGGAAAAAGGAGGCGGACAGAGTGCAGGCTTACCGTAATCAGCTCGACGACGTTTATGCTGAACTCCGCGCATTGCTTTACCCTGACGAAGAAAATTCCAAGCTGGCACCATCGAATCATGGAAAGCTGAAATGTATTCGGGATGGTGAGTCAACATCTACTGTACATCCTGGTCTTCGTAGCTCAAAAAAATATCGTATTCTTACAGCTGTAGACAGACTCAGAAACGGGGCATCGGAATCCGTTTGGAAGCAAGAGGAAGCTAGGCTGCATGCCATAATTGGGTCCCTGAACGCGGAAATCAGCAGATACCAGACAGTGCAGCTTCAATTGGTCGCTGAAAACACGGGATATAGGCAGCAAGTCAATGCGTTGCAAGAGATGGTGGACCATCTGCAAAGATGTTTTAGTGCGATGGGGAACAATCAGGCCTGATTTTTTTTTAAAGATAATCTATAAACACAATTTCTTGCGTAGGTAGACGCGACGCAGCAGTGCTATACATCATAAATTGATAAGCCTCCTGCCCAGCTCAACGTCTCGTAGAGCCTTGTAATACATGTCCAATTTCTTCTGGATTGCTTGTCGGAACTCTTCATTCGGAGAAATCTGAAGCAGCTGTAGCCAGATAGGTTCCATCTTACGCCAGCCCTGGAGTATAGTCTCCGCGTCTTCTTGTTGACGCTGCCGATTGTTCATCATCCTCTCGCTGAGATAAGCAAGCTCACGCTTTTCCTCCCTAAAGCACGCATCTTCTTGTGCTTTCAAATGGTCGACCACTGGTGAAAAATGACTCAGTCTGTCAGTCTCTACGGATTCGAGCAATGTGACTTGCATGTACTCATCACGACAACGCGTTCGTCGCTTGTGGTCGGACGAGTGTCGGGAGGGAGTGGGGTCCACATAGTCTGACCTTGTCTGAAGAGCGCATCATCTTTCACCGAGCGCCTGCGTCCAGCAGAAGCTGCCACCGCCTCGCGTGGATCCTTCCAAGGAGTGGACGAGCTAGAGTGTTCATTCCTCCTGCTCTGGTGCCGTGCAGCCTTGGGACCCTTGAGCAAGGCTTTCTGGGTTTGAGATGCAGACGGGTGGTATGATGATCTTGTGACAGAACCAGGGCCAGCCTGCTTTATTTGAAGGGAGGACATCCCCGAGTACAGACTCGGGGGTAGCCCCGGGCTTGAAGGGACAGGCATTCGGTGGGGATGTGACATGGTGGAGATGAACAGACAGGGCACTGCTAGATAAAAAAACAAGGTCACGTCATCGAGGCGTAAATAAAGTAAACAAGATAGGCTTACCGTGCTCGCCAGGAGCTAGAACTGAATAGCATCGGCGATAAATGTCAAAGCTTTATAACCGGCGGCAAGCATCGATGAGCAAGGATAGAACAAAGAGAACAAGAACAGTGCATTCACAGCCCATACACTACACTTTGTTATCAATATAATCAGTCGATTAACGGCGCGACCCAGTCACCCGCATTCGATGGTAATATTTTTCCGGAATCGAGGGGCACCTGCCTCAAGGAGAACAACGAGCGACCGAGCGTCATCACTCCTCTTGACAATGCCAGACTGAACAAGCTACATTCAATTTCAGTACAAGGCCATTGCCTAAATCATATGCATTAAGCACTACACACGGCAGAAAAGAGGCGAGCGTGATTACCTTTGTTCCCGACACGGCAGTTAGTACGGTGTCATCCGAATCAGAGCTGGGGAAATTCAGGTGAGGTACGGTGAAACTCGAACAGGAACCTGCAACAATTCCCACAGAGACATACCTCTGTAGCTTGCTACAGCAGAATTTATTCATGAGCTTGGAATCAGCAAAATGACACAGAAACAGATGAAATCGACTTGTCGGAACCCGAATACTTAGCGCGCATAGAAGCGACGCAGCCGGGGCGGTCCGGGACCGCGGACGCACCACTGTCCAGCCACTATGGTTCAACTCGTTGAAAACGTTCAACTTAGAAACGTGTCAGAACACCACATAGCTCAGTTGTCTCCATTTTTATGGATATACATGGTCCGCTTCAACATGTTGTCGAAGGCACCTGCATGATCAAGCGCCGCGCGGACTGTTCTGCACAACATATGCCCACCAGCTTTAGACGCCCGACGCCCGACGTTGGCACAGATTGGCACTGGCAGCTCATACGAGTTATGTCGCGACTGGTGCGTCTCATGCTAGAGAACATTATATGTCCTGTGTCGTCTCTCTTTCTTCTGCACTTAGTTGAATCTTCTTGTAGCGTCTTGCCGTTCTGTAGTCAGTGAGGCTGATCAACGAGGATTGTCGTCGCTGACATACTCGGCCTGCACGTGCGTAGCTCTCTCGTCTAGTATCGATTCTCAAGCGATATAAGTTAAATAAAGGTCGATGGTTATGTAGTAGCGTGCTTTTGTTGGTCCATTGCGATGGCCTTATTGTTACGCTGGTCCAAGCGCCTGGGCTCCAGGGCTGTGCTCAATCAACGAACGTACAGTAAGTATGTCTTCTCGATGCTGACGATAACAAGAATAAGAACTGAAAGTTGATTAACAGTGGGGACCTGTCTCTAACAGTTTTGCAATTGTCGCTTTTCACAGGAGCAAGCCATCAATCTTTTGCTATGCAGGACAGAAGCTTGATCTCGAGTTCACGACACAAAATCAAGGCTTATCGACATCGTAATTGTTTAGACATCGTGATGTCGACGACTCCACGAGCGGCTCGCTGCCTTGGTGTATTGTGAGTCCTTATCCTATCCCGACGCTACAGTAACCATAATTGTGAGCCGTCGTTTCCACTCGTTTCCTCTGTAAAATCGAAAGCTTGCTTTTGTCTCTCCAGGACGCAGGCTATGGCGCATTGGCTATTAAATGCCGAGGTCCAAGTCTGAGGCTCCGTACCATCCCACACATCCGCTTTCCCTCGGCTTATTCTATTCTACGACAAACGTCGGCGCTGGCACGCCTCTATTCTACGACACGGGCAAGATCACTATTACACAGACAGGCTCTAATCATTTCAGCTGCGACTTCTGACGACCTCGATAATTCTATCACATCTATTCTCAACGACCGAAGATGTCGCAACATTCTATTCACACGACACCCGCGTCCGTTTATACCACGTATAATCAAAGTAGTAATGTTCAACCTTCGTGAGTTGCAAATGAATTGAGTCTGGCTTGACTACGCAGAGCTAACGGTTTGAAAGACGAAACTCAACATACGCCCCAGCAACAAACCACTATAATCAGCATCATGTTGCTAAATCAGTATCGCCTGCGGACATAAACTCCGATGACATTGACCTGAACCATCCCGCGAATTGGGGAATATTCGACGACCCTTCTCAGCCGCCGCGACGGCCCAAGTGGGAACGGAAGCCATCTGCGGCGACTCAACCGTACCCAGTCAACAATCACGACTCCTCACGTCAAACCATACCTACCACGTCCGACGCTGGAAAGTCGGCTTCATACTCTTCATATCAAACAACATTCGATAAGCACGCGAGCGGCATATATGGCGGTACATCCTTACAATCCTCTCCATATTCATGTCCCCTGCCGCAAGGGAGCTATAGCCATCCTGCGCATGGAGCGCCTCTCATGGCCGGGAATGTCATCGCAGCTAGTACACAGATCCCGAACCATGGTTTTCCAGCTCCTTACGCTGGTATGCACACGTATCCAACAGCACCAGCGAGCATCCCTCCACAAGGAAGCTCTATGCATGTCTCCCCTTCCAGAGCCCTCGTCTCCGCCTCTGCCCAGCCTCGTCCGCTCAGTCCGAGTGAATGGCACCAACCGTTGTCACAGGCATCACACATGGAGGCGTCGTCAGTCGAGCCGCGTGACAAGGACCGGAACAAATCAAGAAAAGCCGCTAGACATTCGAAGCTGGATGGGATTCCGAGGGACCGGATGCAACGCTTTCGGATCGTCGACATGGGGCCGGGACCGAGCTCGTCTTCTGGATCGAAGAGGACGAGGTCTCCGGGAAGCGAGGTTCTTCCTGACGCGAAGGTGAGGGCTACTGTCCAGGGCGACGCCAATGGCGGGTCAAAAGGAAAAGCCAAAGCCAACCTGTCCCTTGAGGACAAGTAATTGCTAGAGAAGCGGAAAAAAGAGGCCGACAGAGTGCAGACTTATCGCGACAGCCTCGAAGATGCCTACGCCGAACTCCGCATGTTACTATATTCTGGTGGGGAAAGTCCTACATCCGTGTCATCTAACCACGGAAAGCAGAGATGTATTCGGGATGGTGAGCCAATCCATCGCACGAGTCACCAGGGCTATCTTTGCTCATCGGAGTATCTTTGCTCATCGGAGTATCTTATTTCACAGCCATAAAATGCGTCAGGAATTGGCAGCAAAAAGAGATAAGGTTAGAAGCTCACATCAGGGCACTCGAGGCGGAGCGCAGGACAGAAGTGGCAGAGCGACATGCCTTAATCGCCGAAAACAATGCGCACAAGCAACTTATCAGCGAACTGCGTGAAACGGTGGACTATCTGCAAACTTGCTTGACCTCAGTGAAGGGCGATCAGACCTAAAACTTGATGATAATAGATGATATAGAGTTTTTTGTCAAGACGAGATGCAGCAGCGAGATGTATGCACTGTCACACACTACTAGTACATGATAGTCACAGTCCCCTTCTCGTCTCCATGTCCCGTCGAACCTTGTAATAATTATCCAGCTTTTTTTGGCAAAACTCTCGAAACTCTTCGTTTGGGGACATCTGAAGCATCTTTAGCAAGACAGGTTCTATGTCACGGACCTCCTCGAGTAACGTCTGCGAGAATTCCCGTCGGTGTTGCTTGCTGTCCGCGGACATCTCTTCGAGGACAGCAACTCTGCGTTCTGCCTCGGAGAAGAAGGCTGCACGAGCCTCTTGTTCCCTTATGTGATCAATCACTGACAAAGGAAAGTAGTCAGTCCAAGTTGATGTTCCGTGAAATTCAGATGACATACTTGTACGGACCACCACAGTGCCCTCCTCGCGTGTGGTTGGACGAGCGTCGCGAGGGACTGGGACCCACGGTATCTGATCCTGTCTGAAGAGCACATCATCTTTCAGCGAGCGCCTGCGTCCAGCAGAAGCAGCCGCCGCCTCACGCGGGTCCTTCCAAGGAGTCAACGCGCTAGGGTGCTCGCTCCTCCTGTTCTGGCGCCGCGCAACCTTGGGACCTTTGAGCAAGGCTTTCTGGTGTTGAGGCGTAGACGGGTGGTACGACGATCCTGCGACAGAACCAAGGCCCGCCTGGCTTATTTGCAGAGAGGACATCCCCGAGTACAGACTCGGGGATAATGCGGGACTCGGAGGAGGGAAATGCGTTCGGTGCGACATGGAGCAGAAAAGGCGGTCTCTGATAGACGGAACCAGTTAATGAAGTAGTGAACAGGATACACGGGTCAAGCGTACCTAGCTCTCCAGGAGCTCAAGATGGATGGCTGCCGTCAAAGTAAGCCTCGAAGCTTTATTGCCGGTGGCGAACTTCATCAAGCAATAAACAGAACAAGGGCCGCCTACAATATGAATACATTTTCCTCGTTATGGATTGGGCGGCCTTGTTCTCCGAAGGCTGCTTATACCAAAGCGGTCCGCATTCGATTGGCGATATTGCCACTGTAGAAACATCCTGCCACATAGAGTACAAGGGGCGGACGAGCGCCGCCACTTCAGTTGACTTCTCGTTAGCAAAGCATCCGGCTTCCTACATATGACCTGTGCAGCGCAAGAAACGCCACACGTGGCATAATGTACATTACCTTTGTTTCCTGAGGCAAATTCGGGGTCGACAGCGCCAAATGAAGCCTGGTAGAAAAGAGATGCCAAGAAACGAGCCATAATGCTGGAAGTTCATTGTTCTCAGGACTTATCTGCAGGGATCACAGAAGAAAAATGAGCCATAAATCGACCAGCGTGAAGCCTGGAATCAGGAGGAGACAAGCTCGAGCTCGAAGACGAAATCGACGAAATAATCGATGTGAAGTACACAACCCGTGGGAATAACGTACATGGTAGTCGCGGTGGTCGCGGCCCGGGAAAGCTTGGCTTCGTCGGTCACTAGGAGTCATTGTTAAGTTAACTTGAACTTGTTGCTTATCACTACACTAGCTTACGATGTCTGTCAACTCACGACCATTATTTCTTGCAGACGCACGGACCGATAGCACTTTTGAAGAGATCCCCGTTATGTGAGCAGAACGTTTCATGCCATACCTACTGGCCATATGCATGGCCCAGAAATGCTTTATGATATTGATGTTCGCACCAGAGATCTTATAGGAGCGAGCAGCACTGATCCCGCCATTCGAAGGCGGCTTGCAGACGAGATCCGCGATGTATGCATCAATGTGGGCTTCTTCTACGGTATTTTCCCTCAATCGCTGTGACGCAGAGCTAGTAAGCCTGATCGAGCTTCCAGTGAAGAACCACGGCATTCCTCCGTTGACGACGGAGGGAGCTCTACATGCTGCGAATCAGTTTTTCTCTCTTCCGTTAGATTCCAAAACCAAGGTCAGACTTGACGCATTTATCGGCCTATGAGTGGCTGGACCTGTTATCGGCAGTTGGATATCCATAAAACCCCGAATTTCAAGGGTTACACTGCGCTTCTCGGTGAGAATACAGATCCAGAGAATCGGGGAGACCTACACGAAGGCTTCGATCTCGGTTGGGAGTCTCTCGGTAAAGACACGCAAGATCGAGATGACGGTGCCATGAGCGGCGAAAACGTGTGGCCTCCGGAAAGCGATCTGCCCGGATTCCGACGGGCAGTGCTGGAATACTAGTGAGTATGACGCCCTCTATATTCTGAGTGTTACGACAAAGGAATCTGACTTTGGCGTGTCGGACAGTCATGCTGCAGTACACCTCGGAGAATACCTGTTTCCTCTCTTTGCACTGGCTCTGGACCTTCCGGAGAACTTTTTCGACGATAAGGTATCTACTCCACGACGAATCTTGCTAGCTCAAGCTCATGTTGGCATGCAGATCACGAAGCCAGCAGCAATCATGCGATTGCTGTATTACCCCCCGCAGACTGGGACAGTCGACGACCGCACCATTGGCATCGGCGCCCACACCGAGTAAGCGCATCTATCTTCGGCGGGCCGGAACATGTATCCTGACTTCCTGACTTGTTGAAGTTATGAGGTCTAGCCCGGTAACCTCTTACCGCCCATGTTCCTGCTGACATGATATATAGTGCTTCACAATCCTCTGGCAGCAGGACGATATACAAGCGCTGCAAGTCCTGAACGCTAGCGGCAAATGGATCGATGCCGTGCCGATTCCCGGCTCTCTCGTCGTCAAGTTGCGTCCCCGGTATCCCGATGCGCCGGTTTGCTGACTTCTATATGATGCAGCCTCGGGGATCAATTTGCGCGATGGACGAGTATGTGCCTTGCCCTTTCATGCGTTTGTTCCGCCAAGGAACCGCTCTTCCCTGCCTGATACTAACATCGCAACTGGAATTCCTTAGATGATGTCTTCAAATCCACGCGTCACAGGGCCGTGAACCGTTCGGGGACAGAAAGATACTCGATACCGCTCTTCTTCGGTACGGACTACAACGTCCGACTCGAGGTGGGTTCTTGCGATATTTCTACGCATCCTGTGCCATTATTCGTCATTCTCCCCGCAAGCTTCTTACCTCTTATTCCAGGCGCTGCCCAGCTGCATATCGGAAGACGCGCCAGCCAAGTATGAGGTGGTCACAGCGGGCGACTATGTGAAAGCCCGCCTAGAAGCGACATACGCGCACTCGAAATGAGTTTCATGACTGTCCATTATGCCTTGTGGAGTACCCATGACCATTCAACCACGCCATAAGGATACCCCAGACCTCGATTCTGATTTATTGGCGGTCCCACTTGGCCTTGCATCACGCCGGCACATTCACTTGCATAGAATAAATTGCGGCGGATTTGTGGTGGGTCGCCCGCTTTCTCGATGGTACCTTGGGTGCCTTGCCATTAGCCTGACTTTAAGCTTCATATCAGTAGCGTGATTCTAATGCATTTCGATTACGACATGATTTAATATCATCTACTACGGACCAACTGCGTCTGGCATAGGTCCAGGTGACTTTGAAATTATAGTTCTACGGCCAGGTCCGATTGTGCATTTTAGTATGTAGACGAGAAAGAGGATAGCCTCCCGCCGTCGAGGAGGTGGACGGTGCCGTTCACATACGCGCCCGCGCGGCTGGCGAGGTATACCACGGTCCCGGCCACGTCCTCTTGACTCCCAGGACGCTTCAGCGGGACGTCCTTCATGACATCTGCGCTCGTGACGATTTCCTGCGTCATATCTGCAACGAACACGAGAGGCAGCGTCAGTTCCCGCTCAGCCAGCGCCTAGCCAAAAGCGCTCACCCGAGGGGAATATCCCCGGGGCGAGGACGTTGCTCCGGATCTTCCAGTCGCGGAGGAGGTTGACCCATGCCTTGCCCATATGCGTGCACGCGACCTTGCTCAGCGTGTACGGGATGCTGTACGAGCGCTCGTCGCGGCGGAAGGACGCGATGCTCGACACGGAGAGCACCTGGCTCGTGACGCCCGTCGCGTCCGCGGTGCGCAGGTTGCCCTCGTGCAGCAGGTCGAGGAACGCGACGGTGCAGTAGTAGGTCCCCGTGACGTTGATCCCGAAGCAGCCCTCGAAGTCGCCCGGCGCGGCGTCGTTCCAGAGCGCGGACTGCAGCGCGCGGATGTCGCCGCGGTAGTCCTGCGGGCGACGGTTGCCGAGCGCTACTCCCGCGTTGTTGACGAGAAGGTTGATGTAGCCGTGCTTCTCGCGGAGAGTTTGTGCGGCCGCAAGGAGCGAGTCACGGTCGGTGATGTCGCCTTGCAGAGGTATGATTCGGCCGTGTTTCTGGTGCGGTGGTGAGAATGTGTGTGATGGATTGGACGCTTGGCGCGACGTACACTTGATTCCTTCGCCGCGGCCTCCAGCACGGTTTTCCGCCGGCCTACAATGTACACCGTAGCACCCTTGTCCTCCAGCGCGGTGGCCACCATTAGACCAATACCTGTAATGTCATGAATTGCATGAGCTGCTGTTTCATTCGAGACATCGACTACACCGTACTCACCACTCCCTCCACCGGTGACCACCGCAATCATGCCCTCCAAGCTGAAGAGGTCGTTCATGTCCATCGCGTTATCGTCGCGTCTAAAGGGGCGCGAGCTAAGGAGTAGAACCGACTGGCGGCTATGGCATCGTTTCGTTTAAATAAACGAGGGCTACCTCATATGTCAGCTCGAGCCCCTGTCTCGTGCACCCTCATCAAGTAAAGGACAGCCAAAGGACAGGTGGAAACCGTGCCGGGCGGGAGGCTCGCTGCTGAGCAGTGCTGGATGTGGCCCTACGATCGCCGATTAGTCCGCCGGCAATTCACCATCATACAGGAGGCCAGGACGGACGCAAATGCTACAGAGTCGGCAAAGAAGGATCGGGATTTCCGAGGCGGTCGGTCGTAGACTAAACCAAAATGGCTGCTGCCTTCCAGGTCCGCGAACGGCCGCAAGCGTTTGCTCGCCGAATCGTTGCACGGCGCTGCGCTGCGTTCTTGGGTGTTCCGCTGGAGCGATCACTTTGCCTTACAACACATGCAGATGCGGGGGTGTGGCGCTGCCCAGCGCGTTCCTTGCGACAAATATCGTTTCAAATATACCACGACGATCACAATGAGGCATGCGCCATCTTGTCAGCATCTGTGTATAACTCGAGAGCATCCCATGAGCGGTATATACAGGGTCCTTCTCATCTAGCGGTGCAGAACGGATGATGATGGTGATGCAGTCCAGGTAACTTTGCGAAGTAGGTATATCGCGTCCGGTATAAGTAACTGTGAGGGTCCTGCCTCGTCTACAGAATCGTCACGAGACATGCTCCGAACAGCAGCGCGAGCTGCATCGCGACGGCGCCGACGCGTGCACCCACGGACGATGCGGCGCTGCTCACCGGGATATCGACGGACTGCGAGGTGCCGAACACATTGACGGAGCGCACTTCGAAGTACGCATTGTCGTAGTTGGACGGCGAGCCGATCACGTAGTCGTTGTAGCACACGCCAGTGCACGTCTGCGTGAACGTCGCGGGATTGCCAGCTGTCGGGACCATGGGTCAGTCGTCAACGAGGCTTATCAGACACGAATGGAGCACAGTGGAGCGCACCGAAATCTGCATAATGGGCGGAGTGCAATCCAAGGTGTAACACGTCGATCAGTCAGTGCAGTGCAGAATGATGTGCGGAGCGGCGTACCTCCGCAGAGCGTGATGTCAAAGATCAGGTGTTGGGGCTCGAAGAATTTGTCAACCGAGCAGCTTGACGAAGGGAAATTCCCGACTGGCGTGCCAAGCGTGGACGTATCGAGAGAGCTGCTATTGCCTTGAAGCGAACTGGGAACATCCGCGCGCTGATTCCCCGAGCCCCGAGTCAATCAAGACTTGTGTGACAGGCTGCACAGCCGCAAGGTCATGCACTCACGGAGAAGAACCAGATCCTGCGACGATGGAGAATCGGTCATGAGCAAAGCTTCTTCGGCGTTTGGAAGCTGACTACATACGATACACCCTTTTCAGCAAACTCGGTTACCCACATACCGCCTCCCGCAGAAGCGAAGGGAGCGCCGTACGAGTTGGTGCTGGGGTTGGTCACCACGCAGCCCTCGTTGTTATTCGCCTGGAACGAGCAGTCGGTCGAGTTCTGGAGCGTGCTGCTCTGGACTGGGTTCGACACGGTGCAGCCCTAGGTTTTCCAGACAAGTCAGCGCTGCAACGGCGACTTCCGACGGAATGTGCGTACGGGCTCGGTGTGAAGGGACATTTGATTCCTAGTGACCTGGTTGACAGCCTCGAAGGTGTCGATCTCGCCTCCCGTCGGCCAGTCTGGGGCTTGCGACCAAAAGGCAGGCCACACAGAGCACTATGACGATTAAGCCCTTGCTTGTATGGAACTCAGAAGGTAACTCACGCCAAATGGAACATGGAGCATGTCCGCGACCCAGACACTGCCGACGGCAAAGCGGTCCTTCGACGAGATGCGAATCGTGTTGCGCTTCTGGTTGAACGCCACTTGGCTCGTGTTGTCGACCTTCATGATCGCGTTGCCCGCGCCGTTGACGAACGCGAGCTGGTCCTGCGATGCCTGCTGCGCGCTCACGAATCTGCAATAAACAACGCCTCAGCCGACACGCGCAACGCACAGACCGTGACACGCACATAGCATCGCCGTTCGTGAGATTGTCGACTGTGAATGTGAAACAGCGGCATGAGCGCTGCAATCTGGAGGCGGCACGCGGAGATAGCAGCAGACGCACAGTTGTTGTAGAAGTCCCAGTCATCAAAGAACGACGACCCTTGATACTGCTTGACGAGGTTATATTGCGCTGAGGCAATGGTCGGGAGCAGTGCGAGGACGAGCGCACACGCTGATTTGGCGGCCACCATCCTGAACTCGAATGGATATGCGTATGGATGGGGATGGGCTGACGAGCGCAGCGACTGCTTGGGTGCTGTGCGTTTAAAGGCAAAAAGTGTGGGTACGAACGGCCTCCAAAGACGCCTGTAGGGCCGATCTAGCACAGCAGGTCCTTGTCCTGAGCGACAAATCGAGAATACGAACGTCCGAGCGTGCGAAGAAAGCGGAAAGAAAGATAGCGGACTTGGACGTCCGCGGGAGGAGAAAGGACGGACGAGTCAGAGAGAACAGGAACGTCGAGGAACAATGATGCAGGTGAATCCGATATAACAGCGCCCGGCTTGCAGGTCTGAGTTATTTCGAGGCTGCACCTTTATAACCCTTGCCACGAGTCGTCACCGGGAGGCTGTGGGCTGTGGAAAGCAAGATGGAGCAGAACCGACCTTTGCGGCGACCTTACATAGCGTCACGACGGCTTTGACTCGGCATTTGGAGCAGAAGTCCTTTATTTTTACTGGAGGGCGACGAAGGCGTGTGCGAACTGTGTCCATGGCATTGGTCAGGCGTGGTCAAGGCGTGGTTGACTCATTTACCCCGCGATAGACGCGCGGTTAGCGCTCGTACACATCGCTCATACAATTGTTGCCATTGACCAGCCCATACACAAGACATGGGGTAGACAGTGAAAAAGAAAGGGCTCGAGATGGTGGGACGAGAGTATCAAGTGCCAGAGAGTGATTGTACATTCGGGTGCTTACATAATGTCGTTCGAGCAAGACGCCCAGCAGCAAGACGCCCAGCAGCAGTCCCGCCTAAAAAAAAAGAGCTCGAGATGGAGAACAAAGGAATGGATTATAATAAATAGATGATGAGGAAATAGAACACCTGTACACCGACAACGAAGTCATGATTTACTGATAGACTACATACATACACGCCGGAGACACATGCCGTGACACACTGTACGATGTAGCATACTCGCCATTCCGGATTGCCGTCGAGGGGAAACGAGAAAGAACAGTCAAGGAGAGTGCATAGATAGGTGAAGCCACGATGCCCCGAATCCGACCAGTCCGCACGACATGGCTATTAGACGTAGATAGAAACCACTTCAGGATGTGTTGAGAAAAAAGATCCAAACGTTGCGTATCAAGAGATAGATGTCTCCCAACGCGGAAGAACGAGATGCGTGTGGCCTGCATAGCTGTTTTTAAGCCGACCCGGGCGCAGAGCCCGCCGACCCGGGCTCGTCGATGCCCATCTTCTTGCGCACGATCTCGAACGTCTTGAGCATCTTGCGCCGCGCCCCCAGGGCCGCGACGCCCTTCACCTCGAGCGC
>SFCI01000812.1:0-14916 GCA_004681135.1 Hericium alpestre | reverse complement strand
GATGCCTTGATGGCAGAGAAGAAGGCGGAGAGAAATGGAGCGATCCGTGACAGGACTCTTCAGTCAGTGAGGAGGAGGGCTGATCTTACCACTTTCTACCTCCACTAGTTCTTCAATTCATGTGTTAAAACTTTGCATACAGCATCATATATGTATAGTACACTACCATATTTGTTTCAAACATTATCGGTTTTTTTTACATGCAGAAAACTGCATCGTGCTCCATGACCACTTTCCGCACCTGTTTTCCAGCCAGATCGGGCACGTGACCTGGATGGTTTGCGAACCGCAGTTGCCGACCTCCATTCGTTGGGTGTCTCAAAGGACCACGTGATCACGTGCTCTGCCCAGCGTCGCCCAGCATCACCCTCTCACTGCTGTATCCCCATCTCTTTCTGCCGTCCTTTCGCAATTTTATTTGAAACTCGACATAGGTGTTCTTGTATCACGTTCTTATCATCTTTAGCACTTATAACTGCAGAATATGTAACATTTGATTAGCTATTCCATGATTACACGTGAGGGCCCGCACAGTCTGAGGCACCTTGGATCGAAAACAAAACGGATTTTTATGAAACTTCGCCAGGATATCCGAAATGACTACCGCTAGCTATCTACAAATTTACGAGAGGATCGATCACAATTTCCTTGAGATATTCAAGTTTGATTTGAGGACCGGGTGTTTTCCGAGGAGTGGGTCATGCCTGTACTATGAGTAGTCAATCTCTAATCAAGTGTTGCAAGAGTTCGCTCAGTTGAAGCGCCCGCCGGCTGCATATGAGGAGACCGGCTGCCGGCAACAGTCCGGCAACCTCTCAAAATTGACGTTCAACTTCATTGTTGCGAACAACAGTTCACCGAATACTGCAAGAGACTGCAAGTCTACAGCATAGTCTAGTGACATGTTCTCACAATTGGCTTTGCACAGATATTCCGGGTGAGCATAACTGGAGATGTGCAGAAGATCCGTGGATTCACTAATTTTGGCTGTCACTATTGCAATGCTAGAATTGAAACTTCAATTCTGAAGTTCAACGTTCAAGTCTGGGCATGTTGCTTGGCCAACGGTCTCGGGGCTTTCAAGCTTTTTATAATATCATACAATGAGACTGGCCGTGTGGCCTTGCATGAAACCATCTTCGCTCTTCTCTCTGCGGCACATTGTCATCAAGTCGTATCTGCTCCATGACTCGTCGCGGACCGCAGACCGCAATGCAAGTTCGTTTCATGCTCCAGATACGAAGCCACTTTTGGCAAGTTATGCTGTCTCCATAAATTATGAAGACTAATATTTCTATTGACTCTGGATGCAGGGCACTGCAACGGGTGATGGTGTTGACCGTTCAACCCACTGTTAGGGAATCAGAGAGGCACGCAGCTGCCAGCAAACAGGATCTTCACTACTCTTGATCCTAGGCATCTTGACTCAGGATGCTTTTTGGATCTATCAGGCACCGGACAGCCTATGGTATACATAATGCTACCGGATCAGGCACAGTCCATTAGAATCACCTACCACTTTGGAATCCTTGATCATGGTAGCAGAATCCTGCACCAAACATATGCACTGTTTCCTCCCAGAATGCATGGATTCTTATACTTTTACAGTCATCCACAGAACCCATCGCAGCTGCAGATATGCTTTCACATGACACAGGACAGCAATTCAGCCAGTTTCTCCCTCAGACACGATCTCAACTATCTTCAGGGCTACCCGTGGCACCTGTCCGTCACCGCTCTCATCCCAAAATCTCCAAATTATGCTTTGTTGTGCCTCCTGATTCATGACAGACTGATTGACCCAACGACCACCTCAGATATTCATGACCCGAATGGACCAGGCAGGGGCAACATCAAACGGCTCATCAGCAGTCTGAGCGATCCTTTTGTACTGGATTTTACCAAACCCCTCCAAAGAATCCTGGTATACTGTACCATTTCGAACAGTTCACCACCCCCTTGTGGCTGTGACTGGCCTGGTGAATATTTTCATTCACCAGCCCCGGCATGTGACCACGACAGACAGAAATTTTTGCTGGAAGGTGTATTTCACCAGGCCAAAAGCACACCTATGACATCGGGAAACTCCTCACTTTCCTGGCTTCACTGTTTTGGGTCTGATGTTACTGTTTTGAGCCTGATGTCAYTGTTTTYTAGACTGTTTTCAGACACATGGTCTGAAAACAGTCTAAAAACAGTGACATCAGGCTCAAAACAGTAACATCAGACTCAAAACAGTGAAGCCAGGAAAGTGAGGAGTTTCCTGATGCTAGTGACAGGGCACCACCGCCCCACTCCCCCATCTGATGCTCGAACTACAGTATTCTTCACCCGCAAAGCAATGCACACATATTCGTTCCACGACAGGACGGTCATCCCAGAGGAGACAACAGTTGCAGTTGCGCAGACTGCGACGCATCGCGACCAGGTGTTCTACCTCTACCCGAACACCGTCCAGTGCACCGCATCCCGGTTTTCACGCCTGCCTGGCAGTTGGGAAGCAACGCGAAACACCGACGACGCACGGGGCAGAGGCGGAGACTGGCGCACGCCCGTCGACTTACGGGCACGAGCCTCGGATTCCAGCCGTTCGGTGATGGGCGGTATGAATGGTCCGTTATGTCTTCGTCGAGAATGAAATTTTGCTGATGTTGTTCTTGTATTTTAGTCCTGGAGAGTTCTTCGCACTTTTGGAGATGAAGTGGCACGGATGGCGTATCGTCCTGCTGAGGTACGACGWGAAGATGGCGGATGAGTGTGTAAGACCACGAGATCAATGGTTCGGTGCTCTATGTATCCCAGGAGGACATGCCAACGTCCTCTTCCGACTTCCGACTTCCGACGAAGAGCATGATCGTACATGCAATGCTTACGTTCTCTTCGAATCAAACTGCCATTGTCCCAAAGAGCATATCTTACGTGGATTCGAGTGCCGCGGCGAACGTATGTATGCAATGAAATCAAGCCGCCGATTCTGCCCTCTCTTTAGACTGAGCGACGCCGTCGGCTTCAGTCCCAGCGCGCTTCTTCCACCACTAGAGCGGCTAACGTCAGCGATATGGACACGTGCCGAAGACCCGAACCTTCAAAGAGGTGCAAGCCAGAGAGTGAGTCGTACCTTAGCTGCTTGGTGAACAGCATCTTCGATGCTGACCGGGACCTTTGGCTTGTATCCTAAGACATTGCGAGCCTGATGTGCTTACGTGTCAGTGTAGTCGAAGGTGTTATGTTTCGGGTCGCGATGTGCCTTGTCAATATGGTACCATTGGATGATGCTCGTGAACAGGACGGCATATCGGTCGAACTCGGTGGTGCCTCGAGTAAGCTAGGCCCAGAACTCAGCGACATATGCCATGCATAGTGCCAACCAAAAAGGGATTTTGGTGACATTCCTGGCCCCCGGGTTCAAGGTCCGCGGCTAGGGCTCCAAGTTCACGCCAGATCACCCGAGATACGTCCCATCACGGCATAGGAGTACAGTACCGTTGGTTATGAAGAAAACTTGATCTGCAACCGACGCGTCCGAGGAAGGAGCATCCACTCCGGTCGACGGCAGACGATCAGCCGCCAGTAAATGGGCGTCCGCGACACGTCCGACGTAGACCCAGTCAATGATGTTGGTGTTGTCGCCGATCTGGATTTTGTGATGACCTTCAGCAAGAGCACGGACCATGCGGGAGAGAAGTTGTGGATCTCCAGGCCTGTAGACATAAATTCCAGGCTTGGTGGGATAACGTATGCACTCGGCGACACGTACCCAATCATCCCGCATGGGTGTAGTGCCACGGTCCGTAGCCCATCGCTGTCTGCGCTGAGAATTAGGTTCTCGGCGACGGCTTTGGTGTGGTGATACGCGTCGTAGCCTTTCTGGCGGATCGGCGCCTGGCTCTCCGAGACGCCATGCAAGTCGGCTCACGTCCAAATCACCCCAGTCGAAGATGTGTAAATGAGTTTACGGACTGATGACTGTTCGCAAGCTTTCAACAATGTCTTCGTACCGGCCACATTTATTCTCGAGTAAATGTCCCCAGCCAGACCGTGAATGGGTGAGGCAGTGTGGATCACGGTGGTTGTACCGTTCTGGATCATACTGTCAGTATATCTGGCATCGTATCGAGAGGACGACCTCACCTGGTTCAGAGAATCAAGAAGCCTGTTGAAATCGCAGATATCGCCCTCTATATACAAGACATTCTTGACCTGTTCGCGCAACCCCGGCTCCCTTAGATCGTACACTGCTCTATGTTGCTCGCCCCGATTGACGAGAGCTTGACAATGTGCGATCCTAAGAAGCCCGCACCACCAACTACGAGATAGTGCGTGGAAAATGCCGAGGACATGGCTATGAAGGAAGAATGGAGACGCGCTCTCGACAGGATGTCGACGTCTCGACGCTGTGCCAATATATAAGGACTGTTCCAGGTGTGTGGAATAGAACCATGAAGCAATATGCGACCCTTGTGAACGAAACACGCTATTGCATCAGGTGGATGTCGATCACCGCTCGATCACCTCACCGAACGCGCTTTTTCAGGGTCTTCATATCCCGAGGCACGATGGTTGAGTAATCATCTACTCTGCCTTCGGGAGACTATCGCTACGAGTTGGCTACGAGTCTTCCATCCTATCGTTCAATCCTTCTACTAGTAGAGGCTCCGAGTCAGCACTCACCTTTCATCTCTCTCAATTCTTTCCTCGAAAAAATAAGGTTTGACCCTTCTACATCTCTCGCCGAACAATCACCACCCTAGCTCAGAAATCAAAAGCTGCTATAATTCTTATAGTTACTATAGCATCGTGAGCCTCATCGGTCATTATTATCACAAAATATAACCCACGTTGACGCCGATCGCATAGGTGCATCTTCTGTTCGAGACCCTAAAATACGAAAAGCTGCATAATCAAGGCTGCGTCTTAGCCTGGAACGTGGAACAAAAGGAAAGCAAACCTTCCAGACCGTTTCGTCCCACTGCAACTCGACGTCGGCGACTCGGCACAAAATGCCCATACTGCTCCTAGCCTCCTACGTTCATGCGGTATAAATTCTCCATCGTCCAATCACGAGGGAAACGGTCCACCGGGACGGGATATTGCAGTTCCGATCTCTAATTGTCGATCACCGTCAAACACTGTGACCCAGTAGGCTTAGGGAATGACGCACGGAATATGTATGCGACTCAACGACCAGCTGAATACGTTTGCCATCGCACAGGCTCCTCAGCATGGCGAGTGGCTGGTCCTGCCTTGCATTCCCCCTCCCGAGCGAGACCTGCCTGAGCCGCGGAAGGTTTGAGGTCAGAAGCGCCCCAAATGCACAGGCCACGGCGGTATCAGGAGTACCACCACCCGCAAGCTTAAGATGCTCAATGGTCCGCGGCAGCTTAATGGCCTGGCAGAAGAATACAACCCGGCTGAGCTCATCCACGCCTTCGAAGATCAGCTCCTGCAGCGCGCTGCAGCGTTTAATGAACTGTTTCTGAGAAGGGCGGGGGCACGGCAGCCTCAGTGAGCGTAGACAGAGAGCGTACTCCGGGGGTACATTGCAAAGCTGGTCTGTCCCGATGGAGAGGATATGGAGGCCGCCGCACTGCCCTGGTGGGATGGGAGGCAGGAGCCAGTGGATGATGGACTTTGGGAGCGAGCAGGGAGTGATCAGTGTGAGTTCGTAGAGCGAGAAATTAAGGCGGTCTTCCCGTGGCAGCGTCATACATCCTTTCGGCACGTTTAGAGTGAGGAACTGTATGCTTGGCCAGATGGCCAAGAGCTGATGTAGAATGTGCGATGTCCCCGAACCAAAGAAGGCTAATCTCAGTGCGCGGATCCTCACGGACAGACCAACAAGGCGCGTCACCTCAACTTCTTGTAGTTCCAACGTGTCGTTGCCTGCAGTAAGATGAAGCTCGTAGAGGTCGGGACAGTGGGAAATCGCCGTGATGAAGTCCAGCTCAGGTGGATCCTGGTGGTCCATTTGTAAATAGAGGGACCGAATGCAGGCGGCCAACCCTCCTAAACTGGGCAAGAAATAATGCCTTGGAGGGGTTTCAGCCCATAATCGTACCGTGTTGACCCTGAAGAACAATAGTTTGCGCACGAAACTGTACCATTGTTTGCATACCATGGCACAAGCGGAGAGGGTTCTGATGTCAACGTCGGGACGGTGTGCACGACGATAATAGGTATATTCTATGATTTTGATGATGAGTTCAAAGGGGAGAGAAGCGACCATTGTGGGCGAATGTGAGCTGATAACGGATATATAAGCATCATCGGTTCATCAGCTCAATCCTTAGACAGACCTTCAGTCAAGCCTGCCAATGTTGGCACCCTCAGACAAATGAAATATTGGGGCTGCGGCAGAAGCAGGCGACACTTCGAGGACGGCGAGTTGTTACTGACAGTATGAACAAGGAAAAGGCGGTGGTTGATCGATGATCGATGATCCTAGAGCAATGAAGGGGCAAAGCTAAGTCTACACACCTCGATCGTAGCATGTCAAGACCGACCGACTTGCACATGAGGAATGTGCTGCCCCACGGTTGTACGATTCTCAAAGATGAGTCCGATCGAGTGCTCTGGCTTCGAGCTTCAACGCTAATCTTCAATGGCTCTTTAGGTGCTCCAATGCGAAGATAAGGATCTATTGAGGATCGATCCCGATGATGCCTTGCTCAAGGTGCTAGTCCTAGACAAAGAGTAGTAGAGTTAAAGGTGCGACGACGCAGAGCGTTATCAGGGCGTTTGCGTTGGGGACGGAGCACAGTATTTGTGAGTGCAGGAAGGAAATAAGATGCGTGAATAAGACTTCAAAGGTATATCAGCCGCCGAATCCGCCACGAGGCCGTCCATCGTGATGAATCCATGGAAGCGTCAGTTTCAGGCGCGCAAGTCACATCTTCGTGTTCTGGAATCTTGCCTGAGTTGTATTAAATCTTGCGTGAGTTGTATTGACTTTTTCAGCTGTTTGTGACACTGGCAACTTCGGTTGTAGATAGGGAAGGGAGATAATGCGTGTTTTCGGCAAGTTTTCGAGAAGCAACTGCGCAGAAGCAGCTACCTGAGAATTCTAGATCCAAATTCAGCGTCCTATTCCAATTGAGATCGAGGTCTTTCCCTGAACCCAACTTCGAATGTCGTCGCATGAGAAAGCCCCGCTATTGATGAACACCTGTGTTCATGCGGTATAGATTCTCGATCGTCCGATGGCGAGGGAAATGGTCTACTGGGACGGGACACTCCCATCCCCACATCTATTTGGCCGTCAGATTCGGAACGCCATGATCACAGCCTGGCTCAAAGGACGACGCACCGAACTACGAAGAGAATCGAGCACCAACGCAATGCCTCTGTCGCTGCATACTTTCGCCAGGTCGACCAACACGTTCCGTTGATGCAAAGACATGTCTGTATTCACCGAGACCTGCCGGAGCCGCGGAGTGCTTGAGCGCAGGATTGCCACCGCAAAGGGCTCAAAAGCATTCCTACCCGAGCCTCTGCCTATGATCCTGAGATGCTCAATGGTCTGTGGCAGCGCCAGCGCCCTACTGTCCGAGTTAACGTCCGTGACGGGGATACCATGGAAGATCAGCTCCTCCAGCATGCTGCAGCGCTCGATGAGCTCATGCGAGGGAAACACGTGGCATGACAACCTCAGTGAGCGCAGATATGGCGCATACTCCATCAGTGTATCACAAACCCGGTCTGTGCCGATGGAGAGGATGTGGAGGCTGCCACACTGCCCTGCTGGGACGGGAGGTAAGAGCCAGCGGATGATCGACTCCGGGTATAGATCCCGATCGAAACCGCGCAGCGAGAGCTCGTAAAGCGAAGAAAGGGGGGCGGTCCGGCGGAAGCGGTGCCATGCGCAACGGTGACACTATGGTAGAGAGGAACTGGATGCTCGGCCAGATGGCCATGAGCTGGTACAGAACGCGCGATTTCTCCATGCCAAAAAAGGAGAGCCTCAGTGCCCGGATGCTCATTCGAAGATCAACGAGTCGAGCTACCTCAAGCTCAGTTAACTCCACTGTATTATGACTGGTTTCGAGACAAAGCTCGTAGAGGTTGGGACAATATGAGAGCGCTGTGATGAAGTCCAGTCCAGGCCACGGATGGGAATACAAGGCGATGGATCGAATACAGGCTCCGAGTCCCCCGGAGCTAGGCAAGAACGACATCCTCTTGACAAAATCTCGAGGGTTTATTCGTATCGTATTGATCTTGAAGAATAGCAGCGTGCGGGCGAAGCGGGACCATTGCTTGCATACCGCAGCACAAGCGGACAACGTCTTGATATCAGCTTTTTGCTTGTCCGCGTGCAGATTATAAGTATATTCTATGACCTTGATGACGAGTTCAAATGGGAGCGATGGAGCCATGGTAGATGACTGCGAACTGGGTGACATGTGAGTATAGACATTGTTGAACTCTGGATCAAGCCTTCCGACCTTCGCGTCTCCGAAACAATGTGAGGGCTAGGCTGGTGACCTTTCGTTCGACATACAGTGAGGGACGATTCGGATATCGTATGAGATGCGAGTAGTCAAATAAATGTGATGTTACTTCTAGACGATATCGATTGAGCACTGTCCACCGGCTTTCTGGGAACTCGAGGTTGGTCCAAAAGTACCTAAGAAACAAGAGTAAGGACTTAGTACCACGATAGATTATAATGGTCAACTTGCGCAATGCAGATAATATTGCGAACGTCTCTGAGGGGCTGCGTGGACTGTGGCAAGAGGCAAGGAAGGCGCCAGGAATATAAGCGCCCGCGGTCGTCCTGGGACAGCCTGGGACCTGCAACTGACCTGCAGCATCACGGCCATTCCCAGTCGGCACCCAAGATATCCATGACTACATAGCGCTCAACTTTTGCTTCTTTTACATACTGTAGAAGGACATTTCCAACTTGCAAGACGAAACCGGGCCTCACAAGATACCAGCCTCCACCAGTCCGCATCCAACCACAACACCGATCCAAAGCGCTCGCATAACATGCAGAGAGAGAGATATGTAGGAGTCGAAAACAACGAACAGCGGCCCTACAAGAAGCAAATCGAAAACAACAGGCGAAAACCGAAACGAACGACAAATCGATAGGCGGGATTAGGCGGAGCAGCGGTGCGATACAGTGCGCGGGGATATGTAGGTAGTGTACGTATGCGTATAAGTATGTGGGGCTATGGGTACGGTATGATGCCTTCACGACGACGGGCGGATGGATGGGGGTAGGGAGCGGGGGACGTGCGTGGATGGATGGGGAATGGGTTAGTGCTGGGTCGAGTGTCGATGAGGGAATATGCACGAGAATACCAGGGGGCATAGGCCGAGATTAGTAGGGACCAGATGGGAATGTCAGTGGAAAGACGAAGGTATGACATAGCATGGCAGTGGCAGGCATAGTGGGAGAGCATATGGGTGAGGCGGAAGCGGCGTCATCGAATGAGCCGCCCATAATCGAGTCGGCTCTCCCGCTTCGCCTCTGGATGGTCGCGCTTCGGGAACGCATTCCAGAAGCGCAGCGTCTCGTCGCCTGCGCCGGTCACGATAGTCTCGCCTTCTGGGCTCATTGCGAGATAAAGCACACGGCTAGTGTGACCAGACAGCGACGCCACCATATCGAGCGATGGGTATCGCCATATGCAGATCTGGTTTTGCGCAGTCGTAGACGAGAAGCCGTGCGTAGACACTAGCTCGTGTGAGGTCAGAGACCATGTCAAGTTGCAGACCTATGAACGGTAAGTTGGATACTCAGGGTTGTCAGAAGATCATAAGAACACGGACCTGACTCCCTGTATCCAATTCGCTCAGCATATTCCCGTATTGCACGTTCCAGAATCGTATGTGCTTGTCCTGTGTCCCTCCACCAGTCGCCAAGATCCCCGGCACATGCGGATCCCAAGCGAGCGCTTTCACAGCCGCTGTATGCTCATGGAACTTCCAAAGCGGCATATCTCCCGTCTGTCCCTCCTCCCCAATTCCACTGGCACTAGAACTTGCCGTCCCAGACCCGCCCGTGATCCTCCCCGGCCGTCTTGACCCTCTCAAATCCCAGATGCACACTTTATTGTCGTTCCCCCCGCTCGCCAGCATGCCCGAATGCACCCCTGCGTCTCCATTCCATCTGAGCCCACAGACCTCCTGCCGATGACCTGCGCTTTTCCGAAACGGCTTGTTGCTCGGCTCCCGCACGTCGCGGTAATGCACCATCCGATCGCGCGAGCCTGACGTCAGCACGTGTGCGTTCCACGCGAGTGCGCCGATGCGCTGTGCGTGTGCCTGCTGGTACGTGCGCTGCAGCTGCAGCGTCTGCGCGTCATAAATGTGCAGCAGGCCGGCCTGCGTGCCGACCGCGAGCGTGGAACCCTTCTGAACCCATGACACGGAGGAGATCGAGTCGGTCGTACTGCTGAGGTCGCACAGCTTTGACACGGCGGCTGTATGCGCCTGCCAGAGGTATACGGACGACCCAAGCCCGACGCCAAGGACGTTCGTGCTGGACCAATCGACAAGATTGAGATAGAAGTCGTCTGCGAGCTCGGGAGCGTCGAGAACGCGGTAGGGCGTCTTGCACACGCTGCGGAGCTGCCGTCTGGGGCTCTCGAGGATCTGCCGACTCTCAGCACGCGCTGGGCTCATAGAATACGCTTCATCAGTGGGCGTGTCGAGGCGTCGCTTTGGCGTGGATGGCCCGGACGGAGAATGGTATGCGAAGAGGCGTCGTCGATTAGGCGTTGTAGGTGCAACAATCGATGCTGACGCGGGCTGTCGTGTGGGGGATGGTGGTGGGTGTGGCGAAGGGGGCGTGACTTCCGTGTGAAGTATAGTATTGAACAAAGCATTGGCTTGTTCTAGAAGAGTAGGATGTCAGTCATCATGAAGCTTGGAACAAAATCGGGAGTAAAGGCAAGAATGAATTTTCAAACGGGCAGAGGCATTCAGGTCGTCACCAGGAAATCGAGCTGACAGAAGCGTGAACAGCGGCCGTCATGATAGCGATGAAATCAGGCCCAAAGACTCTCGACGGCCATGGGAAAGCTGTGAAGCCGTGAATCCGGATGTCCGTTTCTCAACAGGTGCAGTTTCGATGGAAGATCGTGTCTGTGCGCCCTATGTCCGATCGTTACAGCTTCTCGAATGAGTCGGGCGTAAGACCGATGCCGCCGGGTTGCCTTGGTCTCGACTACCATAAAGACCCGTGCACATCTCTTGATCCCGTCACTGTCAAGAAGCCGGAAAGCGATGGTTGCCCAGCCCAGCGAGCTACTGCCGAGATCGCCGAAGACAAGAATGCACTTTCTCCGAGACCAGACAGATTTGCAAGCTATGCATGGGCACCGTCGTCGTGGAATGAATCGGAATGAAAGTCACGTGATGTCTGGACGATTGTCGCGCACGCCAGAGGACGCGGCAGTCGCCCAAGCGATAGTGGTGTCCAATGGCCACCCAGAGCTCTCGAAACCAGGCCGACGGAGACTTGGAATGCCCATTACGGGATGTAAGAAGCACGCCACTCACCTGTTGCGGCATCGGACTCCGTAGGGATAATCCTGCTGCCCTTGGATGGGGTAGATGGCATCTCTTCCATGAGGTTGTACGACGTCCTCATGTCCCCCGTGTCTCTCGTGGGCACAAAGCGGTCTCCATACTCCTTGTTTGCTGAACGCGAGTGCGCCTCTGTAGGCGATTCGGGCCCGCCACTGTCGCTAGTTGAAGGACGCGAGTCGAGGGAAGGTGTCTGAGCCGGAGTGACACCAAAGATGTGGTTGATTCTGGGCCTATTGCGGCGCGGCCCCTCTTCGTCAGTATCTTGCTGCGTTTGTCGGAGGCGTTTCCCAAAAGGCGAGTTGTGGAGGCCAGACATTGCGATGCGATTTGAATTGTGATTGAATTTGTGCTTGCTGGGGCGCTAGTCGTACTGGTGTCTGTGAGATAGATGTCGAGAAAGAGTGTGAACAGGGTGTCGTCTACAGAGTTGAGCAGAAAAGAGTAGTAGAGAGATCAGAGACCTAGCATAAATACTGGAATGCCGGAGATACGGGGAGAAGGAGGAGGAGATGGTCGTCGTTCGGGTTCAACCTGCAAACTCGACGCGCCGCGACGCGGACTGGCTATTATGTAAGACTCCCCCGGTGCCTGTAGGTGCCTGTCCATCTCTCACAACGCTTCAAATAATTGTGAATGCTGGAGGGTCCTGGCACGAGCATTGTTCTATGCGACTTGGCTGGCTAAAATAAGGAAAAATAGCAGAGGCCCAAGCTGAACGGGGGTGTGCTTTGTGCGGTGTGGGGATGCCCGAGCCGGCGGCAGTCGGCATATCGCGAACGTCCGGTCGGAGCTCGAATATGCTCCTTGTTCCGCTCACTCACAAGCTCACCCTCGGCTGCAGGGAGTATGAATGTGAGCACTTCTACTTCCCATCCATCATCACGTTTCGTTCTTGCTGACGCGCTCAATGGTCAAGAACTTGCTGAGGTCCTTAGCCGGAAGTCAAGTCAAGTCGTCGTTGCCAGAATCCGAGCTCAAGTTACTGCTTCAGACCGTCAATCAACAACGCGTGAGTCTACTGTACCTCGAAGTGATCCGTTCGTTGCAACTGACGTCTCGGAGCAGAAGCAGAGCCACGATGCAAAGCTCTCGGACCCCTTCTACGATTCACTCGAAGACTTGCTGCACGACCTGCGCACAGTTACTCTCGTATGCTTCCGTGTGCCCCGAGCGCGTGGCGCGAAGCTGATTCTATTGTTCTATTGTTCAGGACAATCACGACGCAGAGCCCTTCCTCAAGCCGGTCTCCAAGGTGGATGCACCGGACTATTACGATGGTATGTCAATCCTGTGCATGCTGGAATTGCTTTTGAACATATTACAGTGATCGCGAATCCCATGGATCTCCAGACTATGCTCAAGAAAGTGAAGCAGAAGCAGTATAAGTCTAAGAAGGAGTTTAAGGATGACCTTGACCTCATATGGTCAAACTGTTTCCAGTACAATGCTGCCGAGGTACGTCGCTCTAGTTCTGATTTACGCACCGCTACAGCTCTCGCCGCAGAACCATCCCCTCCGCCCGTGCGCCACGCGTTTGAAGGCCAAAGCAGAAAGACTGCTGAAGCATATCACCGATCGCAAAGAACGCGCTGATCCCCACATCCCTTCCGACTTGTCTATCACTATTCGCCGGCCGCCTGCCAAGCTTAACGGCATAAATGGCCATGTCCACCCCAGCTCTCCTCCTATACCCCCCAGACCAGTGAGCAACAATACCTTCAAGCGCCCGCCTTCCTTTACCCCGCCCGTATCTACTATTCCTTCGCAACGACGCGATCTCCCCTTCGCTGAATTGCCGGCGATCGTTCGTACCCCTGAGGGCATGGCAGCGTTCAGAGAATTGGACCAAGGTCTGGACGCTGTCATGTTATCTCCGCAGACGTGCGATCCCAGCACCTCGACATTTGTGCAGGAGAAGCTACGCGAGCTTGCTGGCGTAGCCGACCTTCCCTCTGATGGAGACAGCAGCCCGGAGCCAGTAGACGGTGACACCGGTGATAAGCGCAAGCTGTAGGCGCTTTGCTTCTTCTATCATCGTACATCCAGCTAACCCTTCTGCAGAAACGGAGTGTCCACCCACCGCCCGCGGAAACGTGCCCGCATATCTCCCACCTCCGCCCCGACTGAACCTATAGAACTCTGGTGGCTCGCCCAGCAATCCGACACCCTCCTCGCCAACAGCCTCCCCCCTCTCCCCTCCCTCCCGTCTTCCTCCGCCTCCGCCTCCCCATTATTACTACCACCACCGCCCGCCCCGACCCACCGCCCCTCCAAGCGCAGGAAGAAGCCCCCGAAGGCCGCGCCGCGCCCGAACTCCCTCCTCGGCATGATGAACTCGAACATCCGCACGCTGCGTCGCGTGCGCCGTACGAACGCCAAGTTCGCAACGCTCAACGCGAACATGGCCACGCAGAACGCGAGCATGGATGACGTGACCGCGGAGGGCGGCRGCGGGCGCATCGGCGCGGTGGACACCCCGATGATGGACGTGGACGAGCCGAAGGAGGAGGCGGAGCTCGACGAGCAGCCGTGGCATCTTCGTGGAGCGGGGCCGGACGCGGGGCTGGATATCGGAGAGAGGGCGGCGGACCAATGTATGCACTGGATGAATCAGAAGGTGCTGGAACACAGTGGTTTTCAAGGTGGGTTTCTTATCACGTCGCCGGCAGTATGCATGATTGACTGGGCATCTAGGATCATCCAAGGCGGCACTTGATGTGCTGTCGGGCATTACGTCTGAGTATCTTATGAACGTTGGGAGGACGTTCCGATTTTATATTGATAAATATTCTCATTCCATGACTCCCGAGGTGAGTACTCTTCTGCTTAGGCCGCTTCTCACTAAGGCTCATATGTACAATTCTAGGAAATCATTCTTCATACATTATTTGAGAGCGGCACAACGCGTGTGCAGGAGCTGGAGCGATATGTGAAGGATGATGTCGTCCGACATGGCAACCGGATGCTCGATCTCGAAAAGAAGATCGTCAACGCATACCAAGAGCTCACGTCCACCGAGGCTGTGGATGACGACGCACTCTTCAATGAAGAGGACGAGGAGGAAGACAGCGCATTTGTCATGTACGTAGTCGTTTATCTTTACATTTGCGTTTACGGTTTTTCTGACATTCGTCTTGTAGGGGCCAATTTACGGAGGACATCGGCGAGGATTTCCTGGGTCTCAAGGAACTTGGCATCGCAGCGGAGCTGGGCCTGTCCAGTCTCTCCGTTCCGAAGAAGCTCCTCAAGGGCAAGAAGGGAGGCATGAAGAATGCTGCCGCTGCGTACGTTGTCTCTTTCACATCATTCATCCAACTCTTATTAACTCTCTGCCCGCAGCGCGAAACCGATAGAACCGCCACCGCATATCCT
>SFCI01000811.1:0-14924 GCA_004681135.1 Hericium alpestre | reverse complement strand
CATGCGATCCCGCCGCTGACGTCGGGGCTGCTGCTGCTGTCGGTGTCGTCGCTGCGGGGNTATGGCGAGGCGCATCTGCCGCTGCACTCGCGCTTGCGGGAGGGCTTCTTGGAGGATGTGGGTGATCTGGAGAATCCGACGTTGGATCGGGATGAGAAGATTAGGGTGGTGGAGAGGATGTGGAGGTCTTGGGGTAGCATTCTCGAGTGGGAGAGGGCGGGTGGGACGGCAGTGAGCTAGTCGTGATCCAGACGGCTGCAGTGTTGATTGTGAGGTGTTTGTGGACTTGTTGTTACGTCTCAGAGGGGTTGTGTTGGTAGTATTGAGAACTGTCGACAAGCTGGCATTCGCTGTCTCAATCAATCTGATGGCTAACTGCCTCTGTTTTCAAACCCAGATCGACTGTAGTCTCCTTCCTTCCTTCCTTCACACAGCCTAGACTTATCCACCATCATGTCCGAGTCCAATGAATGCAACTGATGGTAAAGAAAAGGGTAAAAATGCTACAATTGCTGCGGGATGAATTCTAGTACAAATGGTGGTCCTGTAGCTGGACATTTTGGTGACCTCTGTCAATGGCGGTCGGGGAGCCAAGTACCCAATTCTGGGAGACAAGGACAATCTATACCGTGCCAACACGCTGGTGATGACCCTTCGGGACCACGAGCCACAAAACCAGCATTGATACCATCATGGATACCAATCTGCCACGACAATGCACCAGATCAGTCAACGTTGGCCAAGAAAAGGGCTTCTGTCGACCCACAATGGCTGTAGACTCCAGATTCCTTTTGCCTGAGCCAGAATTCCGGCAACGAACGGGACGGCAGCCGAGCCTACTGTCCCGACGCCAGCGATCCAGCCTATCGAGCCGCTGAGAAGCCACGGGGGCAGGATCAGGCTTGCTTCGTTGACGACGATGGGGTACATGGGTCCCATGATCACGCCGACGAGGGAGATTGCCACGGCGCCGGCGATGAGGTTCGGGACGAACCAAACGACCATTTCGAGGCTGAAAAACGCAGAGTATCATGAGCACTTAGACAGACGGTAGTTGGGCTCAAAGCTCGGATATGCATACCCTATTATCAGTATTGTGTACACGGTCACTGCAAGGCGATTGCCGAGCTATATTGGATTGTGAGGACACCAGGATCCGTGTCATGGTATGAGAAACTCACCTTTTTGTTCAGTGGAAGCAGAACGATACGACCCAGCGCGAGTCCTTGTCAAGAGTCAAGACTGATTTCAGAAAGAGCACTGTGGAGATCGTACCACCAAAGAAGCCAGAGGAGATATACCCGGAGGAAGACCCGCCGCCTCGGACGTTGATGATATAGGTAACTATCCAGCCTGGCGCACGATTGTTTAGCAGAGAGCATTCATGGATATCGAGCTGGAAGCGCACCTCCGACGGTGACCTCTACGCCCTCATATGCAATGATGAAGAGCGAGACCAGATGGACAGTCTTATTGCGCACGATCTGCTTATACACATTCTCTTGGGTGGGGCTTTTCTCGCGGAGCTCCTCCCCAACTTCTTGTAAGCATTCTGTCGAGGGATGAGCTTATGATGACCATAGGAATTAGGAGAACAATAATATTACGGTCTTGCTCCTTAAGGCGGAACACGAGAAGGATCACTATAGAGTTGGTGACGGCGATGCCCAGAGAGACGAGATAATGGAACGACCAGCGTGGCAGCTGAGCAAATTGGGTCGAAACAAGCGGCGCGGCCAATGCGCCGACACCTATGTTAGGAAATCTAAAAGTGAGTGGCTACTGCATACTGCGTGCAGCATGCTCACCATAGGCACAATGAACCATCCCCAGCTTAGACGAAGATACTTTGAAGCTCGCCACATACCCATTGGCCTGCGCACACTGCCGCCAAAAGTCAATCTCAAAGTACTCAGGAAATGATCACGATGAGCAATACCTGGAGCGACTCTGCGAAGCCATTGAAAAAGAATGCGACGACGAAGAGCGGAAAGGGCGGTCCAGGAGATTGAATGCAATACCCCATCACTTGGAACATAGAACCTGTGTTTATGTTGAGTTCCGCATATATGAACGAACGTTTGGCAGGCGTACCGAATAACAGGGCCTGCAACAAAGTCGAGCTTCATTACATGCATGTCAACATGTGAACAGTGTGATCCAGCGTACCTTACCAAAACCGAACCTTCCTCCAAGCCAGACACTTGTGATCGCCCCACATAAAACACCCTGTAAAATGTTATGGGACATGGAATGGGGAAAGACGGAAGTATGTTCTTACAATGCAGGTCGACACGAAAAGTATGGACACGATGCCATAGCTGACCTGTTAATTATCAGCGTCCTTATGCGACGCAAGCTAAGGAACACGAAACTAACATGATAAACTTCTTGGATCCTTGGAAGCAAAGGACCTATCGATCCATCGTTCCAGCCTGCGAGGAACAAGCTCCAGCACAATGCTGCTATGTGAAGAGAAACCGATGTCCGGGGAGCGACGGTCGTCGTGCTCTCGACATCAGTAGGGGAGGCGATGGATTGGGGCGCAGTACTCGAAGGAGTCAGGTCGGCATCTTTTTCGGCAGACTCCTCGCCCTGTTCCTCACTGCAGATAGCATCAGTCATCCCGATCTGCGGAAGATCTTTTCGTGCGTCAGTATCCAGGACAGGAAGGGTGCTTGGCGAGTGCATCGTCTGCCGTTGGGCGTTGAGAGCTGGACGCGACTGGAAAAAGCATGCGCCTTATATAACTTGACTGTTGATTTCGAACTGAACGTGCATCTACCGATGGAACGGGGATGGCCGCCATGTTAAATGAGGTACAACAGACCTCACAAGGAGCCTTCGATGCGGGAGGCCGAAGAAGCTCTGATAAGCCGGATATTCCGTCGGCACGGAAGGCAAGTAGACTTCGGTAAGGTTTGGTGAGATGGGTCAGGATGGGTCTTTGCTCGGGCCGATAGCTCCAAGGTGCAGCAATTTTATCTAATTGGCATGCAAGCACCTAGCACCACTCCGCGCGACCCACTGAGCACGAAAATTTGTCCTGAATGGACCATGATGGACAGACTGAAACAAGGCCAGCTTTCAAAAGTTGCGAGGTGGCTACTTACGAACGTTAGTCAAAGCGAGCGCGCTGCTCTGGTCCACCAGATCACATCATATTCAACGTCATCCTGAAGTCTGTAAACATCACACCTTAGTCTCTGCCTCGAATGCTCGATGAAGAAGCAAGGAAACGCACGTTGGCTTCATATCCCCCTCTGCTAGGTCAGTAACCCGGCCAGGAAAGGTTAGACGGCACCTCCGATTTCCCAAACGCAGGCATCCAGCCGATAGAGCCGGTGGTGAGCCAACTCGGGAGGTGTTTACCGGCCTTCATGGGGATCGAATATATGGGGTCCATGATGCAACCGATCAGCGCAACGGAAACTACGTAGAGATGAGCGAGGACACGAGCCATATGACAAGCTCGAGTCTGATACACGTGTATGTGAAAACTTTGAGGCTGAGTATGGGATAGAAGGACGAACCTGATACAGGTGGTGATGTACAAGAACGCAGCAAGGCGAGGTCCGATCTAATCCATGAATAATCTCAGCTCATGAGTTCCATGCGGTACAGAAGGCGTACCTTCTTGGTAGGCCATGAGGAGAAGAAGGCCGATGGCGATGCCTACATATTAAAAACGTTCAATGAAATGGATCTGAGCGGGGACTTGGTACCAGTGAAGGTCGTAGCGCGGAAATAGCCTAGACCGGTGACCATTCTCTGCTACGAGGCCGTCGCGTTTAGTGAAATACCCGTAGGATCGATCCGAGTAAGGTCTATGTTCACGTTCAGCGGGAAAATATCGGAGAAACCTGATTCACATCTGCTCAACCTACAGCCAGACACCACCTGGCGTTGTCGTAATTGTGATGCCAAGAGGCGGACTGGTGACCTGTGTCAAAGGCCCCTGAATGGACATCAGCTGAACGACCGGAATCGCAAATTTCGGGAGGAAAACTGCTTGAGGGATACAATTACAATATTACAAGGATAACCCGCAATAAACGAGAAAGCATTGCTAATTAATACACGTACAGGTCATGATGACTTCTTGCTTCTTGACGCCAGCTGAGGACCTATGTTCCCCACACCATCTTCGATACCTTGTTCAAAAGCTGCAACTTGCGCTTCTCAGCCTGAAAAAGCAACGGTCAGTCCGCATTCTACCACTAGCCAGGCAATGCAAAAGGCGGACCGGTTCCGGTACGTTCGCGTGACCCTCCCAGCTAGACGCGAAACCGCATTGTGGACTGATACAGATCCTGGAGAACGACCCGAACGTCAGATTCTCGAATGGTACTAGAAAGCGCGAGACGACGCACTGATCAAGGACCGTCGCACAAGTCCGGTGCTGACCATGTGCAATTGTATGAGCGGCCTCATGAACTTTCAGTTCCAGGTCGTCGGGATCCTCCAGCTCGGGATTCTTGGTAGCAACGAGGCCTAATACGATCAACTTGTCGGTCGGGAAGAAGCGCAGCGGCTCGAGCGATGCCTTCTCCGAATCATATTCCAACTGCAGCAGGATGAGCTACAACCATGCGGCCTCGGATGGGGAAGACGCACATAGAAGATATCGACTTTCAGCTCGTTGAACAACCTGACGGCGATAGTCTCATAAGAGCCCTCGGCGAAGTACCGCCCGTCCCTTGCATTGTTCCTGCAGAGATGGAGGCCGACGGTCATGTCCTTCGGCCTGCCTTCAAGACAGTCGTTCAGAAGGCGGATGAACCGGGTGAGCTCGTCGTCGATGTCGATGCCGGCTGCCATCATGCGCGTCACGGTTCTTTCATCTGCAAGGAATGTCAACCAAGGGTCGTCAATTTGGAGATTCCCTGTTGTGACGGAGTCAATGTGCAAGACAAAGGTACGAGAGGCAGAAGACGCACGGCAGCCGCGAGCATATAAATCCGCGATCTCTTCACGATATATCTTCACAAGGTCGTCAAAGTATTCGTCTAAGACGCAGGGAATCAGAATTCATGAACAATGACAATAGAGTATACCATCTAGTCGACCCACCAATGTTATTGTATACGCCCTCGTCATAAGTGTGCTCTCTGTGGATGATGTACAAGAACTCAGGTGCAGCCATCGCTATTTTCAACCGCGGAACTTCCTGTGAATAAAACATGACGTTAAAGTAGTCGAATATCAGGAGGACGAAATCACTGACATCTGAAGTGACGAACTTCTTCAGCCCATCAAACTGGGGACCGTAGATGGGTTTCGACCGCTTTAGTCTCCCAGTGCACATCCAGCTGGGATGCGGCGTGGTCCGTCGAGCCGTAGTCAATTGCTATCGGAAGTTGCTTAAGTTATGGCCTCCAGGGATAAATTTGCCAAACATACGGAGAATTTCTCGGGAGGGCCTTTGGGCGATGCGGATCATGATTCAGATGTGAGGCTCGAGCATGGTCGACGAGACAACTCACACTGGGGGACAAACGTCATGCCATCCAACGAGTCCCAGAATCCATCGTAGAAATACCGACTACAACGAACCAACACTTAGTCCTCGCACGCAAGGAGCAAGCGGTCGTGACATACCGTCGAAACTCCCCATCCGTGATCGTCTTCACACCCGCCTCCCTCTGCAGATCTACAGCATGCTTGATCGCCCTGTCCTCGGCCTGCTCAAGCTCCTCCTTCGAACACGCGCCGGCGTCATAAGCCAGGCGCTTCTTGACAAGCTCGTCCGGGCGGCGAAGAGAGCCGATCTGTTCGGCACGGAAGGGTGGGGAAGTGCGCTGGCCAACCATACATGTTTGTCGGTAAGCTATTGAAATGGCAAAGAGAACCGACCTGGTGGGGGTGGAAAGGCGGCGCTGGGCGCTGGCCGACCATGTTTATTGCTCAATATGTTAATAGAAAGTAGTGAAGATCAGCGATAGAATCTGTCGCCTCGCAAAGAAAGCCGTTGTGGAGAACTGTGAGCTGCCATTGGCCCGTTTATAAGTGCGCCTAAGGATGATAGGTAAAGATAGGGGCTTGGAGTCGACTAAATGGAGCCTTTGCAGAATGACGTTGTAGAGGAAGAGGGACGGAACTGTTCGTGACCGAATGAACGAGAATACTCATGTTGACTTGTCCACGAGCTCATAGCGCTCGTCCATTGTGACCCATCAACACAACGTCAACAAGTCAACAGTACTTACGCCACTTCTACTTTTGGTATATCACCTGCCTAAAGCGGCGTGGGCGTTGATCGACAGTTGATCGACCCGATCGGCGGCAACTCGGCCCGACCGTCCATGACGCGAATGTCACCAGCAGTCCAACTTCAAGCTTCAAGGGTACAACTACCACAGACTCAGTACTTCAGCCCCGACTAAGGTGCCGGCAACGCAGCGACTATCGGTACATAGGGTTGGAGAACATATATAGCAACTATCAAGACAAATAACGAAACATGACGATCGGCTGCCAATTCAAGGCATATGCATCATGCATGTGGCATGAATGATAGGGGTCCATGGTTAAAACGTATCCTCTTTGCTAGGCTTTAAATCGTCACAAAAACATGCTTAAGATCCTGTTCTCAACCTGTAGGCAGAAAAGAAAACTACCCACCGTCATGGGCCGACTCTGGCGTATCCTATTCAAAATGCGATGGTAGACTGTCTTCTACCTTGCGGATGGCCCGACCGACAGCTTGGAGGATGTCCATCCGGCTATAAGACGGTAGCAACCCGTAGATCTCTGTCTCCTTCTCATCGAGCAAAGCCCCCCTCATGAGCCTGAGCCTGCCCAGGACATCAGCCGGCGCCGTGCTCAGGACCCGTTCCTTGCCGCGATACTGTCTCTTCGCAAAGCACTTGATCTCCGGGCCGCGGCGTATCTCCCCCCATGCCACGCACAAGGAATAGAAGCCGCGCGCGAGGATGGCGACTTGCTCGGGCGACAGCTGACACTCCTCCATGGAGCCCGGCCAGAGCTGGACGAGGTACTCGTAGTATGCCCGCCCCTTGAATCGTCGGCGACCAAACCGCTCCGCGAGCGCGATCGCAGAAGCAGGATTGGACGCCTTCACGTTGCGTTGGATGAGGAATATCCAATAGTTCTCCAGCGCTACAAGCAACGTCTCCGACTCGCACCGCGCGGCGACCTGGTAGATAACATCCAAGTCGGCGGCCTTGAGGATCTGATGATCGTCGTTCCCCACCGCCCGCTCGGCGCACGTTGTGAGAACCATCAGAATCCATTTCTGCACGGACTCGAAGCGGAAGAACTCGGCCATGAGAGTCGCATTGGTCAGGGCCGGCACATCGGACGCCTTCGCGTTGAATGTCTTGAGTTCCTGCGGTCTTTAGAACGCGTGTTCAGACGAAGGGCATGGGGAACGGGCGGACGGTACTAGCTTACAGGAGATAAAGCACGCAGAGTAGATCTTTCATCTTCCGGGCGCTGTGCTGGTGTATAGAGATCTGTAGCATATTCTTGTGTCGCACGCTTTCCTTCGCGGCAGCGCGGAACAGGTCCCGAAATACAGAAGAATCTCGAGTAAAGAGAAACCTGTGCACCTAGCAGACAGGCATTGAGATCAAGCTTCATCCGACATGGACAGCGCCAAAGTCAACGACCGACTTGACTGACCTGGAACGCGGTGTTCCCACATACGATGAAGCAATCGCCCTCGTCGCAATACTTCGAGTCGAAAACCACAGGTGGCATCCGAGAGCACATCGCGCATCCGCATGCATCCTGGCTGGATGATCCAACATCGGCGGAGGGCGTCGGAGGGACGGATCATGCTCCTATAACATGTGGTTGCTGATAGACGGGGTTCGACTTCGTCGGCTCTCGAGGCATAATAAATGCTAGCTGTCAAAGTGTGGTTTCCGCGTATGTCAGATGAATGTCTTTGAAAAGAATGCATTTCCACGCTGCTGCAATGCGTTATGCACGCCACAAGGCAGCTGACGAAAATTGCCATGGCGGGCATGCACAGGGACATGATAATCTGAAGTTTGGTCTGTCCGGGCCGGTCACGCCGAGAATGTGTCTCATACTCGACACTGGCATGAGGGTATGCAGATCGGCTTGTTATGCAGACTGCTCGATGCATCCCCGAGTCGTCTCTGTACAGTGATTAGTGCTCACATATACAGAGAGCCCACGGCAATCAATAACACTGGTATACCCATTACACCCTCCCTATCGTTTCCTCAGCGTAGCAACTACCTCCACAAATCGCTTCCTCTCAAACACATAACTGCCAAACAGATTAGCACTGCCCACCGCAAACAAAAAACACACTCACCACGCAAGCAGACACACGCCGACCAAGCCCCCGCCCAGTGCCACATGGGCTTTCTGCGCCCACAGCGTGAGCGGGACCGATTGCGGCTGTTCGATCGAGGCGGGAGCAGACGGAAGACCTTGGGATGGTGCGAGCCTTTGGAATGGTGCGATCCCTTGGAATGGTGCGTCTCCTTTGAGTCATGCGATTCCTTGGAATTGTGCGTGTCGCTGCTCGAGCTATCATGCGAGAGCTGTGTCTGCGTCTGCGAGGGATCGGAATCACTGGTGCGCGTGTGCGTGATGTTACTCGGCTCGCCCTCTGCGCCCGAACCCGGCATCGGCTCTGGCTCCTCGGTGAGATGATGCGGAATTCCATGCTTGTGGTGGTGCAAGTGATTTGCAAACCACGTCTTCCGACGGACGGGCGCTGGCGCAGATGCGGAATGCTGAGGTGTTGGGTGGTCTGGTAACGTGGTGGACGAGCGATTCGCGGACGTAGGTGGCGTGCGTGAAGGTTCACTGGTGGTGCCAGTCGTATTGGTGTGAGGGGANAGTTCGGTTTCTGAACGAGAGCGATGGACGCCAGCGGAGAGGCTCGAGCCGCTGGAAGACGATGCCTCTCCGGCCGGCAAGTCACCTTCCTCAGCAGAGCGCTGTTTCTCCTCCTTGGTTTTGTGCTTCCCAGTATGCGGTGGAGCGCTCGCTGGCCGCTCATGGCGAGCAGCCTCTGGCCAAATCCCTCCTCTTTGCTGACAGTCCCGACTATCGAAGAACGCGATGTCATCCATATTGGGCAGCACGACCGACTCCAGGATCTGATAGACGCTGTGAACATAAGCGCTGAAGAAGAATATAAAAGACTCACAATCTCCTTCAGCCGCGACTCGATGGTATGCAAGATCATGCTCCACGTTATCTGCCGGTCACTCACCACCGGCTCTACGTTGAGCACCATCTTCGGCATCTGCGTAAACGCATACCACATGCGATTACTTGGGGGACGCTTCACCCGAATAACCATGTTGCCTTCGAGCTCCCGCAGAATGACCGCAAGCACCAGTTTGACGGTGTGATTAAACCGCGAGCCAAGGTTGATAGTAGCCGTAGCCTGGATGGTGATCCTGAATTCGCCCTTGTACTGCATTCGGACCTCTAATGCGGCATCGCCTTCCTTCGTGAGCTCCTTCAGCATGGGCTTGCTGAACGTGCAAGCGTTGTTGCCGGGGTACACCTCGGTAACGACGATATCGGACAGGAAGTGCGGACGCTTGACCTTGGACAACTTCTTCATCAGTCGCCCGATGAAATACGATTCGAGCCTGTCGGTGCGATAGTAGCTGAAAAAGATCCGACCCAGCAGCGCATTTAGCCATCGCATCGGGATAACGTCCGGCTGCTCGTCGAGCGTCGACACGAGATGTAACATGTCCAGGGGCGAAAAGACAGGCTGCAGGGGCGACAGCATCGGCGTGCCCGGCGGGTGATTCGAGGAATGGACGAGATGGAGATACCAGTCCTCCATCTCGACGTTCGACCGCACGAAGATGAACCACGGCGTCGTCGCATCGAGCGCCTCCTCGCGCGCGAGCTCGCGCCGGGCTGCGCCCAGCGCTTGTCGACGTCAGCGGGTGCCCACTGACGTCGACTGCGATGGCTGAACCTCCCGGCGCACGTTGCCACTCGCCGCGGGTCCGGAGCGATAAAATGTGCGTTTCTGGACATTGCGATAAGCCTGATTTCGTGCCGGCGAGCTGGCAGGAGGCACTGACCTTCAACAGACAGGGGGCTCGCTCTGGGCTGCGCCCAGAGCTCGCCAATGGTCTGACTTCGTTGGCTTCGTTCTAGGGACGCGCAGGCCGCTCGCCGCGGGGCTCGAAACCTTGAAAAATGGTGTCAACATTTGGCTATCGTGCAAGGCGTGGTGAGTCCCGAGAAACGTTGGCTAACGGCTATAGACGGCACGTACCAGAGCGCAGAACGGGCGTGGCGCTGGCCGCGAATGGCGGGCAGCGCAGGACGTGAGCGTCGAGATCGATTGAAAGGCCCGCTCGCTGCTTCGGCGTGCGGCCTCGAAACGGGGAGATCTGGCAGCGAGATCCTGCTCTTTCGGTGTGTGGGTCAGTTCTTGTGCTAGCCTCGATAAATGACAGAAGCACTCACTCGTCAACAGCTCTCATGTGCGCATATCGTGCAAAGAGCGCCGCGACAGCTCGAACCCCCTCCCTTTTCAGTGCTCCGCATCGACGCGACGTGACGCGACGCAGGATGCCAGCGTGCTTCGCGCAGCGTCGTCGTCGCGGCCTCAGCGGCAATGAATGCCCGCTATCGGGCCGTAGCCTGTCGCTCCGCGCCAGGTCGAATGAAAAAAACCGGACGATGCAAATCTAATCTAAACCTCGGTGAGTACTCGTTCCATGTGACAAATTGACGAGAGATAGGGCATACGAGTGGGATTTGGATGCGTCGTCGACTCTTGCACGTGGCGTTTAGGCAAGGACACCAAAAATGCCTCCCCCGCACCGTCACCGCCAGCGCGCCGAACGACAGCGTCGTCGAACTTGACGATGACGCCCGCGGTCTCAGGCGAGGAACCTTGAAATCGAGGAGCGGTCAGCATCACATTCCGAGAGGGGAAGTAGTGCGATGACCTACGAGACGTGACGGTGCGGGCACCGTGCCGGGGGCATCGACAACAGTGATATGCAGAGGGCACGGCGGAATTTTCGAGGTATGGCACGGGGGGGCGAACATGCAAAAGTGGAAGAGCGGGGGTAAGTCCGGCCCCCCTGTCCTTATACCGTACGTGCGGAGGAACACCTGTTCCTCCGCGCTCGATGCCGAAGCATTGTCTTACGGTAACTACGTGTCAAGCTCCNNTTTCACGCCTTTACGTNTGCNCCTGGTNGCCGTCCTCCTCCGATCATATCTCCCGGATTAACTTGACCTNTGTAAGTATTACATGNTCTCCGNNGCNTGCATCTACTTGCAGATGTTTGTAGGTAGCATNCNTGGTTTNGTTANATAGATTGCCTTGTTACTTTTCAATCCATANCCCATTTTCTGCATTTTTNGAATAATGTGTGCCTATACNGNTCTGTCNGCTCTTGTGAGATCTTCNATGAGATATCCCTTGNTTNGGTGNGCCTCAGCTCGAGAGAAGNACACACACNANTCCTCAANNTGNCNATTATGGTACTNGCTAGCTAACAAGGANCANGGNNTAATTTTNGAGTGCGAGAAGGACAATTCCCGGACGGCAACATGNGAAGTAGCCCGGTTCCNNTGCATTGCTATTGGCTGNATGATATTGAGTTCGAGCGCNATCTGCCATTTCTGGCATTCGCNCAGCACTTTGTCCTGATCGAGTCCCATCCGCAAGATCCATGGACTCTGAATCCTATAGATAATGGTCAGNAACNNTTTTCTAAAATTGTCGTAGTTGAGAAAGGAGAGGCCTTGTGCGTGCACCGGGAACTGTCANNGACAAGCATGGAAAGCTTGTACACCGCAACGCGAGACAATTAGTGGNGAGGATTATTGATGGCTAAGCATCTTCTTTGCCGCTCAACTGATAAACTCATATTGTACTTAGAGCCCCCATTCCACTCTCGAAAAATGTACTGCTTCAAAAAGGCCTTACAATTNAAGACTACATTGATTTTATTCATGGCTTGAGCAGCTGAAGCACATCTCAAGAGCTGCTCTCTGTCAGGATTCTGCATACTCGTCATTCATTTATCCATGACAGCCCGTGGCNGAGATGCGCNGCCNACCACTCCAAGCGGTTGCCTAGCTCATTTTACNGCAAGATTTTCGGGAGCCAAGCCTCATGGCTCTATCCAGCCCCTCATTTCTCNGCACTCTCAAATTTTCAGGCCCTCCACTCTCTAAGCATCCATGATTTCCCTCCGGGTTGTGATTCCTTTTCGTAGATTCAGAAATACCTATGCTATGAATCAGGTCCANCTAAGTCTCGAAGGCAAGGATCCTGATTTACTGGGCATGATATCNGATCAGAAGATGGGACCCTGCATGAGTAATTTGTGCCNGCAGCCAGATGGAAGACTCGGGAAAGTCGGCCGTGTTTCAAGNTCCCGCCGTTTACGTTTCTCGGAAGCCTTTGTGTCTGTGTGCNATTCGGGCCCNTCCTTATTAGATTGCTTCTGACAGCCCGTCGTGCNTGCATCTTCCCCCCACTCACCAATCTTTCCTGCNCTCAAGATCACTGGCCGCTAANGTGATTTATACTCATCTCAGGTATCTACTGAATTATTCTATTTCTCTACCTATAGTTGTGCTGACACTGATGTCTCTGCAGTCTGCATTTGTCCTCCGTGTGTGCNCTGTACTGATCGTAGTGTGAGTCCTTTTTGCCCNGATACTGGTCCGTTGAGTACTCACTTGTATTGGCTTTGTCACCCACTTTTTTCCAGGTTTAAAGACATGAGGCCTCCGTGGCAAGCGGGAAGGGGTGTACGAGGTCAGAGTCGGTGACATGAGTGAACCTGCTNGTACNGCCACCGTGCGCTGCTGCTCTCTCACCTGCATGTGTCCCGNCTGACCNGAATTCACAGTTTATGTGTCTGACGCTGCGGGGGGATGATCTAGGTGTCGACATGGCCCGCAGGAGCACATCAGCACCTCGNTGANGTGAATGGAAACCCCTGTTGTNTGAATAACCCCACGCGAGTTCCAACGTGCNTGCAAATTNGCCTTGACGCCGCGTTCGATGTCCGTGCATTCCGGGAGCTGTTGCCGATAANGGTGAGTCACTGCATGAGATGTCGAGCTCGCACTCACGCTTCCGCAATTCGCAGCCCTGCGCGCTGAGGATGTCATCGTCAGGTTTGACGAGATGCTCATCCGATCGCATCGCCTGNAATATGGCTTCCTGCCATCGGATACCCNTCGCCGATGCTGAGGCTCTCGTGTGTCNATGTCGTAGGCCATCNGATAGCATCACCNTGCCCAAGGGCGTNATCNTCAAGTTCGACGTGCTGCGGTCGGTCGCGTGCCGACCNAGAGGGAGCCGACGGCACATTGATAAGGATGGAATTGGCTACGCGNGGACGGACAGAATGGGGGCATTATGTATCGTTGGGGTTGTGCGCNGGGAGACAGACGCGATAGGTGCTTGCGAGCANGTCAGAAGGCAGGGTGCATAGTCCAGTGCAGGCAGAAGCACNGTCGGTGNATCAGGGAGACNGCAGGTGCATCTGCTCTGNCGAGGCGTGCATGTCGGCAGGNAGGGAAGGANGCGGCATTGATAAGGATGGTATTGGCAGCGGGCGGCGGGCGGCGGGCGTTGTAGGTAATTACTGTGTCGTCAGATTCGCCGGGTAGGGACATGCGGGAGAACGGGGAGGAGGCGTGCANGCTCGTCTCGAGCAGCACGTCAGGCATGATTCGCGCATGGTGCGACAGCGGGGCTCACGTTGTATAGAGCAACCTANGTGAGTGTTTCAGTCTTAAGATATCCGAGTCCANATACTACTCACCAGGCCTGNTTCGTCTCNGATTCAGCGGTGAGCACAAGGTCTTGAAGCAACGNCNTCGNCATNTTGTGAATGCCNANGTCNTATGCCCGCNCGGGGACTGGGCNCCNTGGTGTNCTCGTCTCCGGCCNGCACGGCGGCAGGCCTGCGTGGTGTCCTTTCGANGANGTCACAAGCGCGGGACTAGGTTCNCGGACGGCGGNNCTGNGGTGCTGCNTGAGAGTCNGNGGCGACGAAGAGGATGCCATAGAGGGCTGGTTAAGTCTTCGAATGTGATCTTGCAGACTTGACGGTGCTAGGGCGGGCGAGACGGCGAGTCAGTGTGTCGGTATACGATCACGAGAATCACAGCGGACGGGCCGTCGGGGTGGATTCGACCGCATGAGAAGGTTGTCGAGGGAAGCAAGGGTGCGATGCCATGGTGTCGGCGACCTCGCACAAGACAGACGGCATCGGCCATGTGCGTCTGGGGCCGCAGGTTACGGCGATCTGGACATTGGGCTGGGGCGCTGGCTGCAGTTTGACGGGCTGCTGACGATCCATCGTCAGATCATCATGCTCGGTGCGACTCAATAGTAAGTCAGCCTACCTAAACAACTTGTTGACTGTCTACTAATCCTCGTTCGCGCCAGATCAAATATCGCCCGAGGGCGTCATCGTCAAGTTACGGCGCGTTTGTCCAACGCAGAAGGCGGGGACATGGTATGCCCGAGTCTGAAAAGTAAGTCAGCTGTCTTCTATGATATCCTGTATGTTTGCTTACCACGTACTTGTGTTCCACGGCATCTGTTGGCGCGCCGCACGAGAGCGTCATCGTCAAGTTACGCCGCTCCCTTACTGAGGCAGCGGGATCGGGATCGGTGAAGCCGGCAGGAGGTCGTTGGTGACAGCGGCAGTAAGCCCGCACGTAAGGTGGGCGATGGCGAACGCGTTCTCTGCGCGCTGTTCTGAGCGCTGGAACGGGGCATAAGGCCCGCGAGGTCACGATCGGCAGCATGCGCGGCTGCCGTAGTCTGTGGCGCATCGCTCCCGCCTTTGACGGGCAAGTGTGAGAGTGATGCTTGGCCTGAGACGGGTGAAATGAGACCCAAGATACGTAGATCGGGCGAACGGCGCACCTATGGAAGTGCAAGG
>SFCI01000810.1:0-14926 GCA_004681135.1 Hericium alpestre | reverse complement strand
TGTTCAGGCAGGAAGATGTCAGCGTGGGCCGTAGGAACTGGGAAAGGCCGACTTACCGACAGCAACAGGAGTCCGTCCGGAGGAGGCAGGACGCCCTCGTCACGGATCCAGCGCGCGAGCGCGAGGACTAGGTTCCCACCGGCGCTGTCGCCGATGAGAACGATCTTCGGACGCTTCGCCGTCGGGCGTCGGGTATGGATATCAGTGGTATCATTCGGTTTCAGCACGGGAGTCACGTCGTTGCCCGTGAGCGTCACATTCTTCTCCGGGTCCACCGGCGGTGTGATGGAGCCGTTCAACGAGGGATCGTATAGAGTGCTTGGCTCCCGCATGGCGTCGGGTCTGCCGTTGCGATTCCCCAGTGAGGTTGACGAGATGGGGCTCATGGGCGAATTTATGGGGGGTGTGTGGTACGGCACGGCAACGTTAGGGTAGCTGTATTTGCCGTCGGTGCCTTTCTTTGCTCCGAGATTGTTGATGACGAGGTGGGCATAGACGGAGGCACCATCTTGGAGCGCACCGGGGATCGGGGCATGCTGCAGCAGGCGGTATTCGACGGCTGGATGGGTGCTTGGTTAGCGTGACGAGGGATAGATGGTGTTGGTACAAACCGTGTATCTCTTGGAAGAGTTTATCCTGGAACACAATGTGAGTTTAATCAATTTCAGCTCAGCACGCTCACGTACTTTCATCAGCCGCCTGGGTATGCGCGACGTGCCGGACTTCTCATGTGCAGACATATGGCAATATCCGCCTCCATGCAGGAATATCCCAATCATGCGCGGGGCCGCGCCATCGGCGGCTTCAGCCTCGATGTCCTTTGAAAAATCTGTCTTGGGATGCAAGTCCGGCGCCGTGGGCGAAGAATCACAGGACGACGGGATAAAGTCTTCGCCGGACGGTGAAGAGGCAATATCCATGATTTCATGCCGGTTGGGCCGCTTCTCCGTGGTATTCGAATTCTTGCGCACGAGCGGTGGGCACTGCGATTCCTTAGGCCAGATGAACGTACCGACCTTCCTGCAGTGCACCTCGAGGTCGTCGACGAAGCCAGTCCGGAGTTCGCGGGGAAGCGGAGGGACCCAGGCGAAGCGGGTCTCGCGAAGGGCGGACTCGTCAGGCGCGGTGGTAGGATCGCGGGTACCCCAGGTGACGCCGGCAACCTCTGTTACGCGGGAGATGCGCTTCGTGAACTTGACGATGACGATTTGGCGGAGGGACCAGGAGGCGCGGGGGCGGTAGGAGCGGGGCAGGATTCCATAGTACGCGACCCAAAGGGGAACGAGGAGGAAAGTGGTGATTAGGCGTTGGAGGACGTATATTGTCTTCCAAGGCTCGTATGCCCAGAAAAGACCTTCCTGAAAAGGGTATACTGGGTGCTGGTCATACATCGGTCAGGGAAGGGGGTTCGGGGGAGACTAACTAGCGGCCGGTGGGGAGAGCGCGGGTCATTTATGGGGGCGGATACATACATGCGTGTGAGCTTGGAGACTCCGATGTGGTGCGGCGAGGTTATCCTGGGAGTGGTTCATAAAAAAGAAAGCGTCGGTGGTGAGTTGGCGCTGCGCCGCACGTGATGTCATCGAGTTGAGCAGGCGGGCAGTGCTCTTCCCCGCAGCGTCGCGCCGTTCGCTCGATGGCTGGGCCCGCGCATGCAAAAGCGAATGACTACGATGGGAGTTTTCATGAGAGGATGCGTCGTGCGCGGAACACCATCGTCGATGCTATAGCGCAGCGCCACATACGCGTCACTGCCAATCCGCGTCGGTGACGTCACGCGACAAGAGTCACGAGCCGCTTGTCGTCGGCGATGATGGCGAGACCACCCCACATGTCTCCGAGTAGCATTCTATCGCATTCTTGCATCTTCGCAGATAGCGAGCGCCGAGCAGTATTTTGTGGACCGCCGGCGAACTTGGATATAGTAAGCGTCATGCCAAGACATCCACAGAGCCGCCTGTGGCTGAAGCAGGAGCCGTGGCTGGAGCGTTCCGGACGCGCACGGCCTATAAAGTAGACAGTACTTGTCAGTAGCACATTGTTTTCACCCATATGTCTGCAGCCATGCCTTCTATTCGCTCGACAATCCACAAGATTGTCCCGAGCAAGTTCCGCTCTTCCAAAGACAACGATCCCAAAGATGATGATTCCAAAGACAATGATCTCGCCCAAAATTCATCTCCGCAGCACGGCGAGACGTCTGACCCCCCTCCCTCAGAACAAGCTTCGACCCAGGATCCATCCAAATCATCCAATAATCACGATACTTCGAACCCGGCGCAGCAGGAAAGCTTGGATCTCGATACTCCCTTCAAGATTCCCTCCCCTGCTGTAACAGACGCCGCCGACGCCGGCTCTCAGCTCGCCGCCGACAAAGCCGCCCTAGCGGAGCTCGTCGCATCCTATGGCTCCTCGTCCGCCACCGCCTGGCTCGAGTTTTCCCGCTACCATATCTGGCGGCCTGATTCTGCGCACCCCATCTCCGAGTCTTCCTTCCCCCCCTGTGCAGGGCTACCTTCGCTCGAACTCGTACGTCTTCGCCTGGGGAAACCCCCTCGTCAGCGACGCCGCCGCACTTACGCCGACTGCCCACGCATTCGTCGAGTGGTGCCGCTCGCAGCACCTGCGCCCCGTCTGGCTGTGCGTCGACGGCGCAATGGAGCGCGTGCTCGGCAAGGACAGCTCGTTCGGCTGGAGCACCCTCAGCTGCATCGTCGAGGATGTCGTCGAGCCGAGTAAGATCGTCGAGATTGCGGAGCATGATGCAGGTGGCTCGAGCACCATCAAGGACTTGAAGAAGAACTTGCGCAGGGCACAGCGTGCGCATGTCGTCGTTAAGGAGATGAAGCCAGACGACTGGACAGATGATAAGAAGAAGGAAGTCGAGGACGGCGTACAGGCATGGAAGAAGTCCCGTTCGGGCATTCAGATCGCCTCGGTATGTTCCCTGCCCGTTGGCTTCGCAGTAATCGCGCCGCTCACATGTAGTCGCAGACTTCATTCGAGCCATGGCTTGACTTCGAGCACCGTCGCTACTGGGTTGCCGAGCAAGAAGAGAAGGTAATATATGTTTAATCCCCGTCTGTCCTTTATACTCACACTTGTCTACTAAGATTGTCGGCCTCCTCATCCTCGCGCCGATCCACCCGTCTTCTTTCCAAATCAAGAACGCCGTTTCGTTCCCCTCCGCGCCGCGCGGCACGTCCGAGGAGCTGATCTACCGCGCGATGCGCGACCTGGACGACGCAGAGCACGGCGACCCGCGACTCGCGGGCGCGCGGGCGGAGCAGGAACAGAGCGGCGTGCTGCTGTTTCACAAGCCGGAGGGCAACGTGCAGGCGAGCGAGGAGAATAGCCGCGGCAGCCCTGTCAGCCATGGGTCGGGCGACCACTCCTCAACATCGTCGGTGAGCAGGGGCTCGCGCCCGTCATCCGAGTCGCTATCGCCCGTGCCGACGTCGGACGACGGCGAAGGCCGCTTTTCGCACATGACGGTCACGTTCGGCATCTCCGCCGCAGACACGCTCAAGCCTGTCGACAACCTCAGTGGATGGCGCATCACGTGGCTAAGCAGGACATACAACAAGATCGTCGGCGGCACGGGCCTCTTGCGCCGCGGCGACTTTAGGGTGTGTTGTTTCCCCATCTTTGTCGCTGAAGCTGGGCTGATCGACGTGGGTGTGCAGAATAAGTTCAAGTCGCAGCACATGCCGATGTATGTTTGCTACCCCGCCGAAGACGGCTTCGGGCTGGATGGCGCGAACGCACTACTCAGATGCTTGCGGCAGTAGACGCATGGGCACGCGCGCAACTCACCAGCGATACCCGCCTAGATCGCAGACAGGATCTGGCTCTCCATTCCATTTCTCGGCGTGTATGTGGGTCTTCTATGCCCGTCTGTCTGCGCCTATCATACCGCATTTTGTAATGTTGATTCCCCGAGGGACAGCATCCACATAGCCCTACTCCGTTACTTCCTCTTTATCGCTCTGTATCTTCACGTATCGTTGTTCTTCATGTATCGTGGTCGTCAATGTAACCTAGATATGTAATTTTCGTAAATCATTCCCTGCTTCTTCTCAAGTTTGATCACTGTAGTCACAAGTGGATCCTCACGACCAGTTAAATCAAGTACAAGTAGAAACTTTTCGTAAGCAGACACAAAGTATAAGATTCCATGCAAAGGGCGGACAGACGTAGATCGCTCGCGACTTTACGATGCCATTGAGGCTCACTGCAACAAAATGCAAGATCATTAGCTCCATGTGCTTATTGGGTGGGGAAGACACTCAAATACGTACTTGAAGGATGCTCAGTCCGTGAACGGCAGCACATACATCGCGATCCCCTCGTCGACATATCCCTGGCTGCTAATCGCCGCGTCCCGCTCCGTGATATTCGTCGTGTAGAGGTGACCCGTCGTGATGGGATTGTCAACGACATAGAACGGGATGCTGTCGCAGATCTGCGACGTGTACGCATACCATAAGATGCCGCCATCTTGCCACCCTTCGGCTACCAGTGTGCTGACCTCGTTTGAGGAGGCGGTGCAGATGAAGTCCGCATCTTGTCCATTATGAAAAGCGTAGACGGGCGAGTTCGACGGCTGCTGTGTCCCGAATACCAGAGCAGCGTCCCCTTGAGATTGGCCCTGCGCGGCTGCGATCCAGGCTTCCATTTGCGAGGGATCAATGGAATAATAATGTGTCGTGGCCGCAAAGTTGTTTCTGAACGCTCTGAGGAGGGGGACAGCGTCACTGGGATCCCCACAAGGCGGAGGCTGACGAGCCTATGTATGAAACTCGATCAGACTCGCTAATATATCAAGATACATGTAAGCGAACCTTCATGTCATGAACACCATTCTCGGACACGGGCGACGCCAAAGACTGGCAAGTGTAAAGGGCAAGAGCGGCGATGCTTGGAAAGCCCTTCATGTCAGAATCTGTATAAGGCGGACTGGCGACGCTCTCGGCGTTGCTCGTGCTTGACATGGTCCTCCAAGGGCCGGCCTTATAACCCGGTGTAAGACTGGTTTCGGAGAAAAGATGGCTCTAAGACTTCATTCTCATTGCCAGTGGATCAGCGACGATACCAAAAACACAGCGATTGAAAGGCGATTTGAGACGTAGATGTATATCTGCCACATGCACGGAGAACATGCGGAAGCTCACTATGTCCGTTCGGAATCCAGACGGAAAGCCGAGCTCTAACAATTGAGAGCAGCGGCGCCTCCGAGTTAGACATGAACATGAATAGAAGCAAGCACGCTACTTACTCGGCATCCGACTGCCCTTTACCTGGTCAAACGCAATCTTGCAAGTACCTGAGCATGCGCATCCACGAGAATCGTACTGGCGGGGCTTTGAATCCGTCCGGAAAAGATAGGGATACCTTGCGAACCTTGCTACCTTGATCATTGTCCTTGAGCTTGAGAACATCCTTCGTTTCTAGCCATATGGTGGCAAACGTACGAAGTCTGAAAGTGGCGAGTCATGAGCACGTCGTATCGTTGAATCAGACAAAGTTCTTAGACAGACGTCGCAGACTCACTTCAAAATTGCGGCCTAACAACTAGATCCAAGCTTCTTCGACCCTTCATAGCCATGCGATTCAAGTAGGGCTCAAAATCTCATCATGAACACTTGTCATGTGTGTGAACCAACAAAATAACAAAATCAAACTGGGGCAGATCTGCGATAACCTAACTGAAGCCACAACTCCAAAGCAATTTACACGCTGGAACAGAGTGCGAGAACATCAGCACGTGCTCGGTGCTATGAAGTATGAAGAGTACTCGAACACCTACTTTATTCTCCACATCCCGAAAGTGATCACCCTGTGAACGGCAGCACATACTGTACATCGCAATCCCCTCATCGACATATCCCTGGCTATTTATCAACATGTCCCGCTCCGTGATGTTCGTCGTATAGATGTGGTCCGTCTCGGTGGGGTTGTCCACGACATAGAACGGAACACCATCGCAGATCTGTGATGTGTACGCATACCAGTAGACACCGAGATCAGTCCACCCTTGCTCTACCAATGTAACTATCTCATTTGAGTCGGTGGTGTAGATGTTGTCGTGATGGCTCGGCTGGTTGAGCCCGTAAACAGGGGCGGTCGATCCCTCCTGGGACCCGAACACGCGAGCGGCATCTCCCTGAGAGCGACCATTATTCAAGGCGATCCACTGTTCCATCTGCGTGGCATTTATGGAATAATAGTGTGCGAGTAAGTCCGTTCTGACCGCCCTTAGTAGGGTAGCAGCATCACTTGCGTTTCCGCAAGCGGCAGAGGCGCGAGCCTGTCAGAGTCAATTAGACTCGCTAAGTATAAAGCACGATGGATGAATCAGACCTGAACATCGGTCCTGTCGATGACTGATGCTGACGACTGGGTTGTGTAGAGCGCAAAAGCGACGATAGTGAGTAAACACTTCATCCTAGTGGCTGTCATAATCGAGTTGGCGCTGCTACAAAGATGGCTGCTGATCTCTACGCCCTTTAAGACGCGGGTTTATATCCTTGCGAAAACCTGGCTTTGGGGACAGGGCTATACCAGAACCTACGGCTCATTGGTTATGCATCGGTGATAATTCCGAGCTCTCCTTCTCAACGGTGATAGAAGTGGTTTCAAACATACCTGAACATCTTCCAGGCATGGAGAATATTCGGAAGCTTATACACTTTGTTCGGAAAGCAAACGGCAAGTAAACCTCCGGCCATTGAAAGCAAAATGAGGATACATCATGCAACAGAACCTGCGAAACTCGTGAGACGGGCCACATGTCACCGAGGATGAATAGAACAATCCGCACCCCGCTCAAACCAAACATCCGCCCTATCCTGCACGCGTGCCTCCTTCGTACGCAGCGTAGCGCCCTTGACTGTCCCACTCAGCCCGAACCCGAGCACCTCCCCCTCCTCAACGACGAACTCGACGTCAGGAATGCGCCCCAAGTCCTCTATGATCGCATCCGCCGTCTCGAACGGTGTCGTATTCTGCCCAAAGCCGTTGGGGAAGAGGCTCGTCGGCACGAAAAGGAAGCGGTGGTCCGCAGCGTGAGGAAGCCGGAGGTGTGACGCCCATATGCGCGGCCAGGCGGCGAAGAGCTGGGTGGTGGTAGTGTTTGCGGCGGCGTCGACGGCGAGGATGAGTGCGTCGAACCGCTCGGTGACCGTGTCCGTGTAATCGCCTGGGTTGGCNGCGCGGTCGGGAGGCGACGGGGCGCGGAACTCGAGGACGACGCCGTTCTTGTCGCGCGTGATGACTCGAGTGACAGTGTGGTTCAGGAGAAACGTGACGTTGCGGGGATTGGCGGATTCCGTTCTATGTCGCCAGGCAGTATACACGTCGTGTAGCTACGTGGGATCAGCGAAATGGTAAGGGATTGAACACGTAGAAAGAGAAAGACGCACCTTGGGGAACGCATACATAGTGGGAATGCTTGCGAGAAGGGAAGTATCGTTGTATTCGAAGAGACGCATGCTGGGGTCCTTGAAGACGCGCTCAAGGATGACGCAGGAGATAAAAGGTGTCTGGTTTCCGGTGCCAAAGAAGAGGGCGACGAGAGGGTAGACCATCTTCTCCCCAAAGTCCTTTGAGAAGCGAAAAAGGAAGAGCATGACATGGACGGGGATGACGACAAAAAGAAACTCCAAAGCGCTAATGATGGATAGGATGCGGCCAAACTTGCGAATGTCCGGGCGGAAGTGGGTGGTGAGCTGGGAGGGGAAGACGTTCGACCAAAAGTCAGGACCTTTGCCGAAGCTGATCTGCATGCCGACCTCGCTGGGCTTGAAGCCTAGCTCGAAGAACATGCGGAGGGTGTTTGCAAAGGCAGGAGAACATCCCTGGACACCATCGTTGATGTAGGACGCGCCATACTTGTCGACGTCGATGTCCAGGCTGGTAGCCATCCCGCCGGGCACATCCTCTTTCTCAAAGACGGTAACGATGAATTTGTCGGAATGCTTGGAGAGGGCATACGCGGCGGACATACCAGCGGCGCCGCAGCCTACGACCGCGACGCGCTTCGGATTTGGAGGCATGGCGGGCTTGAACAAAGGTTGAACGTTTGTATATTTGAAAGAGAGGAGCGGGATGACTATTAGCATCAAGGTACAGATATGCAATTCAGTACTGCGATCCAAAACCGGCACAAACGAAAGCTGACCGTTCACCCTCTAGTGCCGTGTAGAATGCAGCGATGAAGGATTGTCCGGGTAGATCGAAGATGCCACTTAGGAGAACTCGTTGCGGCGAGCTGATGATGTACAGGTTGGAGAGAATGTCTTGAGCATGCGGGAGGTGAGAATGACGAGTTTTTGATTCAATGACCTGTTATGTGTTTATACCTCTGCTGCGAGATAAGAAAGGGGTTGGGAATATGGATGCGGAGTTGTTCCAACCTCTGTCAAAAGGATCTCCAGGACTCGGACAAGAATGAAGACGAGACGTCAAGACTCAAATCCCAGCACGGTAGATATTATGACAATCCTATGGTCTTTTCTCGAGGAAATCCTTTTGGCAAGGACGAGGTAGGAAAGGGACCGGGTAAACGGACATTGACAAAGACCAGGCGGTCAGGGAGTATAACGCGTAGAAAGTCGTGACCACCTTCATGGCAGTGTCTCGGGTATGACATGAGCAAACAATTCCTGGAGATGCTGGCAATATTGGTGCGGTCACCGTCCGTCTCTCGTCCGCGGGCAAATGGCTGTAAGTACTGACTCCATATGAGAGCTCGAGCTGCAGCAGAGCTGACAGTGAGCGCTACTTAGTGAGCGCCAAGTCAAGCTCAACGCAAGCGCCCAGATCTGCATGACATCGATATCACTGCGAAGTCGCGAACTAAACGGAGAACAAGTAGAAGTTCACGTCCCTGACTGCAAGTCATTCTTGAAATTTGAGACATTGAACGTTGATGTTCGACTTGAAGCTCAATGTCGTGGACCTCGGGCTAAGTATCGTCTTCCATCTTCGACGTCCATCTGATAAATCGTTGCATCCAGCTCACAGCATACGACGACACGTCCCGGACGTGCAAATCGACAGTGATATCCTAGAGAAATTCATTGTACCGGCGGACGGGGCTTTATTAACTCCTGTAGGCCAGTGGTGAGTAGTCCTTGCATTATCTAGACAGATGGGCCACCGTTGTAGATGGTGAGGGGATTCATGGCCTGCAGACATCAGGTGAGAATGATTTATTTTCAGTATGGACAGGGACTGACAAACTGGTGCCAAGACAACGTTGAGGGACATGACGAGAAACCATATTTCAGCACGGTGGAGAAACTCCGCTAGATTTGCCTTGAAGACGTATCGAGTGCTCAGTACAGTATATTGGCGTTCGGATTGTATAAGTATCCTCTATTTCCATCGATCGCTCACCGTTTTCATCTCACACCCCATATATTTCTCTCAATGATTATCTGTTCTCATTCGGTCGCTTGCGAATGATTAACATCGGCAAGTCGTCGCAGCTGATAGAAGAACGGAGTTCATGTGTGCCGTCACTCATTCGGAGCTCCAGGAGATCTGGGCTCAAATGCGCATCTACCGGGATGCTATGCGATCTGCAGTCTCAAGGTTTGAAAGATCCTTGCGAGTCATAGGGAATGCATATGGTGCAGAATCACATCCAGGACCCGTATGTAGTGCATGCGACGGTGCCTCACCAATGCCCCACCGCTGCAAAGTCATACAATTCTGAAGAGATAAACCAGTTTAGGTGATATGGTTCACACAGCGGATGTCTAATCCCACACGGCATCTGTGAGCTGGAGGTACGATGGTAGCAAACTGGATCTCATACCACAGCATAATTGCGAGGTTTCTGCTCCAAGTCGATGGACCTATCCATTTCAAACCTCATCGTATCCGTCGCCGCCATGCTATTCAGGCCAATGTTTATTGAAGAGATGTCCCTGCCTGTGGTGCGACCATGATGTTGCTCGAACTGGATACCGTGGCCGGTGGTTACCATGTCGGAGGGCTCCATGCCGCTTTCGCGGATGTTGTGCAGGTGATTGCGCGAGTTGAGCGTTGCCAAGCAGCTATTGACATACACTGAGAAGAGAAATAAGACTAAATCGCTTTGCGGCTGAGGAAGACTGACGATGAATACTGATGTAGTCTATGAGCATGGCCCAAAGGTTGTTGGGGGAGCAGATGAGCTGGTTGTTGATTTTCTCAGCAAGGGAAATCCCATTTAAATAATGCAATGTGAGGAAGCGCACCACTATCATTTCAATAAGGACAGTCAACCTATGCTCTCCCTTAGAAATGGAATGATGCAGTATATACAAAGCAAAATACGCACGTCGTTAGAAGAAACCTGTTAATGCAGAAAATAATCAAGGTATGTAGTAGTTTCCCTGATCTGTGTTGAAGAAGTCAGAGGGTGTAGATCGATTGAATTAAGGCATTTTGCCGAGCCCACCCGGCGAAGTGTGATCGCGTGTCATGAAATAAAATGCAAAGGGACAGCGCGGTCACCGAATCGGATGCCACCCTTGCAGTGAGCGTTGGCACTATCGAACTGATCTAGTAGACAAGTCAATTTCGATGATTGGGACAGGACTGGCAAGATTCACCCACAGCGACGTTGGCGAGTTTCGCAATATCCTGACATTCACGGAAACTGCCATTTGCATTAAGTGATGACTCATGAAATGAATTCAACGTCGAAGACAAACTCTTTGACAACCATCACTGTAGTAAAAAATCAACATGTTGAAGAGTATCACTCAAACAGTATGACCACATACCAATTCCAGTAGCTGAGTCGTAATCATCTCGTATCAGATGATAATTGATGTCCGTGACACGCTCTTACCGACTTGCATCCCGACCAGCAGCACCTGCATTGCCGAAAAATCAGCTTTAATTTGAACACGTAAAATCCGACATACGAGTGTGACTGTCAAGACCCACCGCCATTTTCCTTTTGTCACTGCACTCAAAGTGAGAAATATAGCACCCAAAAATTTGAGACATACAGACAGAAGTAGATCATTCTGGTGTAAAACCTGGAAGTTGTGGGCATTTCATTACAGGAGTTTATAGGTCAAGGGAATGGTGGTACTTACAGCTGTACTAAAACACAGACGGCGATCTGTCAACGAGTGTGTGTTAATGACTCTTATCCAGGCCAATTACGCTGACACCAGACCCACCCCAACTCCAGGGGCCGCCTATACGAGTGACGACATCAGTGAAGAGAAATGTTTGAAAACGACGAAAGGTACATGCATAAAGCGACCTGGTGAAGACGACATGGTTGAGTGACTAGTATGGCGAACGGTCAGATGTACGTACCATCGTTCACCTATCAACAACAAGGGATCGTGATAGGTAAGGATCTGAAGAAAAGGCGTAAAAACTCGGCCTTTGACAAAACCCAGGCTGATGACGAGACGTACCAAGAAGTAATATATCGAGTCGCATGCTGTCAATTTGGACGATTAATGTGAAAATTTCTCAGTAATGGAGGTCTTGCTTACTGAGAACGACGTGCAGTGTTGACACGCAGCTATTTGACACATTGTCAGCATGGACAGAGAACCACGAGCGACGATACCAACAGTAGCAGCGAGACCTGGCCGAGTGTTAAACAAGATATCATACAATTTGTCAGTCACTGCTTACCAGCAGTTTCAGCACTCCGCGATCCTTTGGATAATTCAGGTAGTACAGATATGTCTTTATTTTGGGGTCAACTTCACGCATATACACCTAAGTTGACCACTTGCCTGCAAGACCGACAGTCCGTAGAGAACAAGCATGACCATGCAGCATATCAACGCTCCGCCTAACAATCAACAAGTTACTGACATCAACACAGAGCTGACTTGCATACAATTGGACGCACCGTAATTTTCACGAAAAACGCTGTCTGGAACCGGTGTTGGTCTGTCGAGAGGGATGGATGGAACGCCCTGAGATGAAGACATGATACCCAACGAGGATACACAGTATCGAGGAATACAGTAAAGTTGCAATGACAGCAGGTTCGATGTCCCGCACACTTATATGAGTGAAATGCGGGCGACCTGTTTGTTCTAGCTGCGTTGATTAGGCAATTGAATCATCCTCGCAGTGATCTTTGTCCGAAGTTAACTTGATGACCTGTCGACCATTCTGATGAAAGGAATAACAACGCTGGGACCTGCTGGGGCAATCGTGATGCCATCGGAGGAAACACAGGCCGATGCGACATTGGCGGACCATTGTCAGTGACCCACATCTGCACAGGTTTCATCGGCGTAGAGTCCTAACCACAATTCAAGACGTACATGTGTCCCATCTACTGATGTCCATAGCAATGCGCCTGTAAAGGAATCTCGATCTGTTGCTGCTCGTCAGCACGGCCGTAACGTCATGAAGATTTTGGCATGTATCTGTTCGACAAGAGGCAAAAGCATGTCGACTTCAAACGGATGAATAGAATATCTTCTGTATTAGACCTTGAACCGAGAAACAGAATCCTCGTTGCTCAGTTGATTGAGGATAATGGAGCATCTGCGGTCCTCGCCAGCGAGCTAGCTTCAGCAGAAGAAAGGCAAGGGAGTACTAAGTTAGACCATGCAGGGAAGTGAAGTAGATTCATATCATTCAGTGACTGGCCAGAAGCAGTGCCGCCTGAAAAATCATTGCATTAGCTACTTTTAGAGAACACCAGAACCCGAAAACAGACGAGGCCGCAACACTGCCGCAACACCGGGATAATGATAATGAGACCGTTAGCTGTGGCGTCAAACTTCAAGAAATCGTATGGCACTCAGCACAGCTGCCCATTGTCTTTCTGATAGCGGACTACTTCGAAGCACGGTACGCATTGCCCTTCCGGTAAAGAACCAATGATACCCCTTGACTCGACACAAAGACAAGACACCGGCCATCGCACCATAGAACAGATGCCTTAATATGCTCCCCACGATATGTAGTCGTCCGAGCCGCTCCACTGGCAGTATCAATCATCGCCTTCACATGCTCTTCTGAGCGAGATCCGCAGACACGACCGCTGCCTTGAACCCCTCCAGACCGTTGAGCGCGATGCCAGTGGCGTTGCCTGGGAGATAGAGAGTGATCATGGAAATAGAGAATTTTTTTGGGGGTTGGGAAGCAACACATGGCCAGAATCCTTTGGCGACACTCGTCATCACGGCAAACGGAACCTGCCCGTGCGTGAGAGCCCAGAAACCAAGGACGTTCAGCAAGGAGCTGAAGCGACAGATGTGTTATAATCAGACCGATACATTCCACGGTTGTTCCACTGAATCAAATTCTTCCATGGAAGTGGCATCGACATGCGCCATGATCATATCTCCGAGATAAGTACTCGACACTCGACACTGCCGAGCACGCCGCGCTCTATCCACGTCACTCTGGCGGGCGTCTCGTATGGTCACTTCGAGTTCCCTTTTTTTTTGGGGGGGGGGGAATGAGGTGGGAAAGGAAACCGTACTGGGTGGGCTGCCGTTGACAAGAAACAGGCGGTCACGGACTCGTACAGAGCGTGAAAGGCATGACGGCCTTCATGACAGTGCCTATGTTTTGATACGACTCGGTAAGAAACACCTAGAGAAGCAATATCAAGCTCACCGTCCGTCCACTGTTCAGTAAAAGCTTGATACTACGTAGTACTTGAAATCTTGAGGTTAGAGTCCAAGAAGTGTCCAAAATCGCCGCGTCGACAAGAAGCGCCCATATATGCATGACATCAGCGCATCACCGTAAACAAAACAGAGAACAAATTGAAACAGAACTTATCGTCGACTCCGAACCATTGAAGGGCCTCAGACCATCGTTCTCCATCTTCGATGTCTTACCAGCTGATTAAGTCGGACCTGTGCATCACTGCCAAATACGCACGTCCCCGTTGCTCTTACACAGAAAACGAATCGTTCCAGATACACGGTTCTCAAGTTTCAACGCAAAGGCATGGTTAGAGACAAAAGCAAAGGGACCGTCGTAAAGGCAGTCCAGTCATAATCCGATCCATTCAGCACAGTACCACATCAGACAAGCACAGTACGTATGTAAGTATGCATGCATAGCACAAATCATATGAATACAGCACATCGCTACGCACGAGCGGCGAAAACAAAGAGTTCCACTACAGGGCTATCTAGTGCCACACAAAGGGTTATTAGACAGAGACGGGGAAGAATTCAGAAGCGAAAGAGAGGGGGCAAAGGAAGGTAGATCATGGTTTCACTGCAGGGGTACTTCAGTGGTCGCGAGACTTTCTAGGTTGCTGTTGTTAGATCGATCCAGCAGGGATGGAGAATGCGAGACGCACCTGTATTCGCCCTCTGCAGCGACACTGAGCTCTTCGATCTCGCCCTGCACGGCGGATAGAGATTCGGCAGCAGCCGCGTGGTATACCAGCTATCGCATGGCACGACGTCAGTCCCAAGGATACGTATGAGAGCAAGACAGAAGACGTTTACCTGGGCTTTGATGAGCTCGTTGAGGTTCTTGATGGGCTCGGGCTGTGTGGAGAGCACTGCAGTCAGCAAGCGAGCACGCAAGGTCGAGGGCACGGCGTACGCTGTCCAGAACCGCCTTCATGAGCGTGATGGCGACCTCGGTCTTCTGCACGAGGTCGTCCTCGGCGTTCTCGACCTCCAGACGCGCATGCTCCTGCTTCTGCGGGCTGGCGTTCTTAAGCCTGCAAGCAGCATCAGCACGTAATACCAAGAAATCAACGCCATCGTGAGACAAAAGCGAAAGAGGGAGGCACGCACGTCTGCTTCGCGGCGTCGAGCTCGAGGCGGCTGAAGCGCACCGCCTGGCGCGCCTTCATCGCGACGGCGATCGACGTCTGCAGCGTCTGCTGCCACGGCGCGAGGAACGCAGTCTGGGATCATCTCGTCCTGGACGAGACGCGCCTCGGCGATCTTGTCCC
>SFCI01000081.1:0-39063 GCA_004681135.1 Hericium alpestre | reverse complement strand
TCTGCGCCCGTACTGGAGGTGCTGTGGGGTCCGGGTTGGAAGGCACGCGAGGACTCGGGCGAGGAACGCCCGATGCCGACTCTGGGGCAGGCGGTGAGGATTTGGGAGCTGAACAGGGGATTTTGTTCTCCGGCGGGATGTACGTCGAGACGCTCGCGTCCTGTAAAACGTACGCCGTACAAGACAGGTGCCCCACCAGCCTCTGGTAGGCGTCGTAAGCCGGCGACAAAGGTGGCGACTGCATCAAACTCTGCCGATATGGATGATTCGGATTGCAAAAAGGTTGAGGCTTTGCTGCTAGATGAGCTGATGGAAGACGATGATGTGGTTATGCAGGAGGACATCAAGGAAACTGGTAGGCATCAGTGCGCATACGTATTCTTGTGGTGACTAATATGTATCATGTTATTAAAGGCCTTCCTTTGGCGCATGATACTACGTCTCCTACAGACAGCTCAACTATCGAGCAAAGTTTGCAGGACAGCGTGTCACGTTTCCTCCGCTCTATTCATGCTGAGCAGGCATCGGAAAACTTGCGTAGAGAACAACAAGGTGATGTATCTTGACACACCTTTGTGATGCTACTGACTCACTCTCAAACCCCGTCAGACGACCCGATTGATGTGGACATGGACCCGGAGCACGAGATGCGCCGTCGGTGGCTCCAAGTCTTGGATCCTGTGTTCCGGGATTACAATGCTTCAGGATCTCGAGAGCAGGCTGTGGCTCTTGAGCCTGCGGCGATGACGAAGATGGAAGAGTGAAAACTCAAATCATTGACATCATGGTACAGTGCTTGAAATTTCGAGTGTTTTTTATGAGCTAAGTTTCATAGGTTTATTCCAGAAGTTTAACAATACTCTCCACGGAAGACAAGGATGAGTCGCGTTTTGGAGCCTGGTTTCGTCAAGTTGTACTTTCGAAACGGAATGGCAGCATACTTGTCGTCTGTTGTCATTGGTCGAAGGTGATATCAAAACTGAAAGCCTTGGAGATGCGGTGTTTGTGTTTCTCTGACTGTATTCTAACGCATCGTGGGGAAAGGCTATTGATAATGTAATCTGGCAGGCTGTTTCACAAGGTCGACCGTGCAGTATAAAACCAATGGGAAACGAAAGTGAGAAGCTCCGGAGGCTTATGCTGGTGTATACTAGATGCCCAAGATGGTCGATCAAGCTTCAAGCGAAGCCCGACTCTCAATCAAGTGCCTCCTAACCTTTGCCAATGTCTGCCCTCTTGAACTTTCTGATGTCATTCGATACACAGTTGTGAACCATCCTGGTCTCTTCAGATTTTGCGCATTTTTTCGTTGGTGACCCCGTTGTACCTGGCCGGAACGATACCCCTCTTCAACGTCTACACATCTGCGCCGCAAGTCGAAGGTCTAGGTTCGTGATTAAATAATCATTCTTCGGTATCACGGATTTACACTACAATGTCCATCTCGCACAGCGCATTCATGTGCTTTCTCATGGTGCCAAGATCTTGACCACCATTTTCGGGTTCCAGTCGGGGAACTCCTTGTTGTCGACCTCCTCCGGCTTGCCCACCACGCCCTCACCCTTAGCAAACACGAGAAGCAGCAAGCTCGGAATGTCGTGGGGGTTGGCCTTGACCGCAAGCTCGAGCTCCTCAATCGAGCGGTATGCTATGTCGAGTTTCTGACCCGTTTGAGCGATGTACTGCTCGAAGATCCGGTTCAAAGTCTATGGCAAGGACTGGGGTCTTGCGTCCGTGAGTGGGCTCGATATACAGAGCCAGGATATAACGGCACTCATGGAGCGGGTGAGGAGGACGATGTCCTTCACTTTGCCTGCAGCCTTCTTCTTGAGGAGTTCCTCTGCGATGTGGATACCGACTTGGCCGACACCGGCGATGGCATAAGACGTGAAGGTAGACATGCTTCAAGTCTTTGGAGGTATAGAAGGTGATGGACATTTGGATGGGCTGCTGATCTGCCCTATCGAGGTCGTGAGTAGGACCTATTTATACCTACTGGCCATGCACGGCCGTTTAAACTATTCTGCACTTTCATGAGAATTATTGGACGCTGGAATTAGAGGCAAGTACGCAAGTGGACGGCAGCTCTGTACTACTTGCAACGACGTGTAACGTCATCCGCGTTCTTTTGGACCTGCCGGGGTGGTACGCAACCCCACCTCGCCGAAAGATCTAACCTATGAAACCCTTGGCGTCTGCTACGCAGCGGTGATGCTGCTCGTTATTTGAGGACATCAGACGCGGCTAGCGCTCGGAGTAGAACACAGGATGAATTCAGCAGAGTTCAATGTTTGAGATACATTATTTGTAACCATCTTGGATTGAATTGTCTACGACGAACGATTTTCAAGCAGACTTGACAGGAACGGGTGAAGGAAGTTATACTCTAAAGTCCATCTTGTGAAGCCCCAGGATGTTTAGAATCGTAAGATGTGGATGAGATCCAGATCTGCCTGAAGATACGCCAGCAGGGTCAGCTCATCGGGCCCCGATAGCCAGAATGAAACGACTGCGACCTACAGGATTGAGAATCACGATTGCATCATCGGTGATGAGCGTATTCCAGATATCAAAGTCCAGGCCCCGTAGCTGCTCGGGAAGCTCGATAGAGGTTTTCAACACAGACAGCGACGCTGAGCCAAGTTCATTCCAGTCACTGGCAGGCACGAACATCTTCAACGCACGCGCGTTCCAGTCCAAAAGCTCGATAGAGGGCAAACCGACCAACGTGGCGTCGCGGGCTGCGTGATCTTTGGAACACTTCAGAACCTCTGGATCAGTCCTGTGGAAGTATCGTGAAATGCGCGAAGGCTCGAAGTCGTATACGCAGAGCTGAGTGAAATCAGCGCTGAGATCCACCGCGCGCATCCCTGCGACAGAGTCGGACCTGGCCTCTGCAAAGTAGGGCCCGGCGTCAACCTCGACATGCGCGTCCGTCAGACCCCATTCGTGCCAGGCAAGCCGTTGTCCAGGCGTAGCTGCTGCAATACGGTCTCTGAGCCGAGACGCGGGCACAAAAATCTTCACCGCAGTTTCAATGCTGTGCGTGTCCGCATGGCAGTATGCACAGATGGTGACGACAGAGTCCGGGAGATCCTCGCTGGATGAATAGGCTAGTACGGATTGGCCAAGGGAGCTGGGGCTGCAGCGGACGTAGATTGAATCCACCCAATCGCTTTCGGGTAGTAAGAACGTGCAGCGGTTGGGTGCTTTGGTGACATGGGTCCGTGATGAGGCTGGGTTTGTGAGGTCGTACACGGAGACGGATGCACACGCGCCATCTTCCATGAAGGAGTCACTTAAGGCGACCAGAATGTGGATTTCATCAATGAAGCTGAATGAGAAGAAGCGATCGCTGACAATCTCCTGCACGAAGGCATGGACTCAGCTTCAGGTATGGACGAGAAGATAACGCCTACCAATATTTTGTCGCCTGTTTTCCAATTCCAGACGACGACAGGTTTCTCGAAGCCAGTGTCCCTGTCGTCAGAGTAAAGGACGCCAAGATGATCGTCCACGATCTGTCCTTCGCACCGTAACTGACGCGATGTCAAGGCGTGGAATGACACGTGGAAGACATTATCACGGGCCAAGGGGTGAACAGCACCTGTTGTCAGTGAACGAAGATGCACCGCCAATTCTGCAGCGTAGTATCCCGCAGAACTGAAGCCAAGAATTAGCGAGCTGTGTGAAGTAAAGGCTTGTAGGCAAACTTACTTATTGCTGGTCTCCATCAAGACGAGTAAATCTTGCGACGGGTCCATCGTAAAATAATCGCAACCCACGTCATCCCTCACAGTCCATGACTCCTCCGTCGTGGCCAGCCTGCGCGAGGGTATACGCGTCAGGTAGATAGTCGGGTCCGACGTGCCCTTCTGCGCGAGCACATTCTCGCGGAGCGACACTTCAGAGAAGGAATGTGGGAACCGAATCGGTGCAGCAGCGACTGTGCGGAACTCGTGCCAGACGAGACTACGCCATGCTGCTCGGTGGTTGCGCAAGATATCCGTCCGTTTGCTGAGCTCGCGGGTCTTGGAGGTTCGGGGTGGTGCTTGGCCAACACCGCTTATAGCAAGCTCGATCTTGTGCTGCAGACTTGGGCTATCTATGATTGTTCTGTTCCAATATCGGCAAACCTGACGTGATGAAGACATCTCAAGAAATGGGACATATAGGAGTACTTAATGTTAGACGAACCGAGCGTGAGAGGTCCAGCGTTCTGATATCCATTGCCATGAAGATATCAAATATGATCTCCGCGGGCAGCTTGTCGAAAAGCCCTGTCTGGAGCGCGACAATTCGGTTAATCTGCGTCATTTGGAAGGTTATGTGACGGGTGGAGTTTAGTGAGTGTTAGGACATTGCAAGTCCCCATGATATATAAAGACCTTTGCGTCGTCGTAGCCTTGACCATCTCTTGAACGATCACTTGCTTTGATACGGCTATCGGGGAGATAGTGCAGTGCCCATGTTCAAAGCGTTGCCAGGGCCAGTAAACAGACTACAACGCCTTCTAAATCGAGGACGTCGCAACTCCACGGAATACAAGGCCATCATTCGAAAACAAAGGCGAGCAAATGGAGCGCTGGCAATAATTCATGGACGAAATACAATGCCCGGTAAATGATACGAGTGCACCGTCGAAGGGAGCCTCGGCGTATCTTGTCGAAGTCATGATGGATGCCTGGCATGAGCGCCAAAATGCGATGAGAACCTGATCAAAGCATGAAATCGTCAGACATGCGGCTTCAACCAGATATCCCTCATCTCATTGATGACCTCTCTCGTGACATCCTTCCAGCCCTCACCCTCAACATTCATCTCCATAACATCAGCGAGCGAAACGAAATCGAAACGGTCTCCGGCCCATCGACACCGAGTCCCATCTTCATCGCCGTCTCGAGGAAAGATCCGCATAAACACGACGTGTCCAAGGTTGAAGCTGCGCTCGAACTTCTTCAGCACCTCCTCGTTGTCCATTTCAAAGTACCACACCGCATCCTTCCGGACGTACTCGTGCTTGATCAGATTACGGAGAACACAAGGCTCTGGTTTGGGGACCTGCAGGAAATCGCGACCAAGCAGGCGTTCAACGAGCTTCAAGTGGTCGAGGAAGTCATCAGGGAGGATGCACCCCGCAAAGACCGCCCGGACGCGGAGATCCAGGTCTAATGCGTCTCTCAGATAAGACTGGGCAATCCGCGAGTCGCTTGCGGACACTTGGGAGAAATCTGATTTCACGGCTGTGTAGAGGTCAAGCTGGTCTTTGAAGGCGCCTTGAGATCCCCAGTGCACACCGAGTCTCTTCTTGTCTGACTCGGACAGTAGTCCTTCGGGGAGATTCTGCCAATAGACTCCTTCTCCGACCATGATGAGGCGATCGCCTGCCCATGAACTCCATTTCTCTGCCACGTCCTGGCGTACTCGACGTTCTATGTGTCGCCTGCCGATGTTCCAGTGACGACGACAGGTCACACTAAAATATACGCAGCGTTGAAGATTCTCGACGTTGCTTATGATGGCATCCACGACTTCGACCGGACAGCGCTCAAATGGTGACAAGGTCGCGCTGCACAAGACCCGATGCGCGTCAATGGAAAAATAGAGCTTGAACTAAAATGAACTTACTAGGCCCCTTTCAGTGCGGCAACTTGCTTGGTCTTCATTTTCACTGGCGGAATGTTAACGGCCGGTGCTGGCTCGAGGAATGAGAGCAGGCCCGTCTGCGACATGTCCCCGAAAAAGGATTCCACGACCTTTCCATGCTCCTGATAAGAACGCTTGTCGATATTGACGATTAACCAATGTTGACCCATTATAGAGAATACCAATACGAGAACGCAGGACTGAGAAAAATGAAAGAAACAAACGGTCTAGTGAGAAGTTGTGCGGTGGCAGGCAGACGGCAGCTTCGAGTTTCGATCGGCTCCCGGCCCGCGCGCTTCCGTCGGTCCTGCTCCGCTGCCCCACCTTGGTCTAAGTAAAAAGCTTCAATCAAAATGACAGCGATCTACTGCTAGTGCCAATATTGTCTTCTACACGATAGTTCTACATTACCATTACTATGTACGTCTGTCACCACATCTGCAGCGACACAGTCCATCCGATTACACTCCATCCATCCAGATTGAATTGAAACCGCATTGCAGAATCAGTGCTCGGTCTCCTCCCAGGTGCGGCCGACAGTCTTGACGAGATCCGCCTCTGTGATCTGCTTCCCGCTGGTAAAGTAGCCAGCGGCGATCTTGGCGTCGATCTCGACGCGGGAGTCCATGGGTATAAGGTGTGCTATGACACGAGAAACAGGGTCAGATTCCGATTCTAAACATGCATGACAAGACAAGCACGTACCAGGAATATCGTAGCGCTTTAGGATGGGGATACCGGATTGAACAATGGCATTATATTTCCTGGGAGAAAGGCATAGATCAGACAGAGTTCACGCAGGCAGTGAGGAGTACGGACATGTCGCTCATCGAGACCATGTTGTCGATCTTCTTGATCCCAAGCCAGTGCAGGACGTCGGGCATGAGCGCCTGGAAGCGCATGTCCTTTACGCCCGCGATGAGCTCCGTCGCGCGGAAGTACTTGTCCGCCGAGTCACCGCCGCGCTTGCGCAAGTTGTATACCAGATATCTATGCGAAACCATCGTGTTAAATGGAATAACAACAGAGAAAGATGGAAGGCGTACTTCGTGACCTCGCCGAGGGCACGGCCTTCTTTGCGGAAGTAGACCACGACGCCAACGCCTCCGCGCTGGGCAGTGTGGACACATTCCTCGATTGCGAACGTCAAGTAGGGCTTGCAGGTACAGATATCGGAACCAAAAACGTCGGAGCCATTGCCTGCAGACGCTTACATTAGCGACCGAGCAAAACGAAAGGCATGAATTACATACATTCGTCGTGCACACGCAGCGTCAGCTCCTTGCTCTCGTCATCCATGTATGCCGGATTGCCGACTATCAACAACGAATGTTAACTAAGTTCTTGTTTACAGGATCGAGATGTAATACTGACTGATGTACACGGTCATGCCGCCGATGGGAGGCAGGAACACCTTGATGTCCGGGCGGGTGATGAGCTCAGGGTACATTCCTCCGGTATCTTCGAACAGCGCACGCCTGAGCAAATTCTCCGAGCTATTCGAAGTATAATTCAGCCGATATTCGAAAATGAGTGTGATCGCATCCACTTACATGCCAAACCTCTCGGCGATACCAGGAAGATACCACACAGGCTCGATAGCAGCCTTGGAGATGTTGATCTCGACACCCGGGTCGGCGGGATTGACCGACCCGTCTGCGTTGAGGAGCGGCTGGCTCTTGAGAACGACCTTCCCATCCACCTTTACATCGCCCTTCCTCGCCGCATCGTCGATCTCGGACAGCTTCATGTGCGCGCGTGTCACCGCGATACTCGGGCGAATATCCAGCCCCTGCTCCTCCGTCTCTTTCCGGAAGACCTGCGGCGTGAGATGCCCCCACGGGTCGAACGAGACGATCTTGGACGGGTCAGACCACGAAGGCTGCTGCAGGATAGCCACGGGCGGCTCGGTCTGGCTGTAGTCGGGCTTGTGGTTCGGGACGAGCGTGCCCATGGCGATCGCGAGGGCGCGGTAAATCGAGTACGAGCCGGAGTGCGCGCCGATGGCGTTGCGGTGTTTGAATGAGGACGGAGCGCGGGATGGAATGACAGGGCCCCGCTCTGTGGCGTCCGCGGCACCCCAGTGAATGGGATAGGGCTTCATGCCATGCTGATCTGGGTAGGCTGGAAGAAGAATCAGCTTATGTGTTAGACGGGGAAAGCAATCGGAAGGAGAAAGACATTATAGCAAGGCTCATTAATCATAACACGTCATAGCTAGCAGCGGCTCTCTCAAGAGGACTCGTCAAGATACGAGGCCACAAAAAGGAGACCGTCAAGATAATGACGCGGAAGCAAGTTTAGCCGTGCCTTTGATCACTTGCGTTACAGATACGAAGGCCCATGATTTACTATGCCATCTCTATGTCATCGGACAAGAGCATTCTAATCGAGCGAGCACGCTACCATGAGGCGTGACGAAGGCTTCAGAGCCTCAATCGGCGACGAACGCCACACAGCGCCGGACTTCGCAAGATATACATGAATGTCCAACTCACTAGTAAGCATAACTCTTCCAGGATACAAGAGCTTTTCGCGTTCTTTATCCGAGAAAATCTTGTCGTGCGGCACGGCGACATCGGTCGGGCCCGTCGAAACGGAGCTCACGGCTGTCGCCGATGAGGGTGCATCAACGGGCAACGGAGCAGGAGATGGACGCGATGGACTATAGACACCGGTTGGGGTGGGCCCCGGAGACGGCGATGTCTGACTCGTCAGGGTATCGAGCTACATGGCGGCGTCAGATATAACCCACAATCGCGCGCATTCACGTACCTTCGCCTGAAGTGCCTGCTGAGAGATTTGTAGCGATTCAAGTTGATTTAGGATTTGCGTGAGCACGGCGTGGTCCATGGCTTGGTTGGCGGACATGGTGGTTGCAGTTCAAGGGCTGATACGGGTGCTGGCCCGGACGATAAGATGCGTCAGTGCGCGCCGCGCGGGCAAGAGCGACTGCAAGCCGAGATCACGGGATCATACAGCTGTGAGCACGTGGAATATAGTATGCGGACCATTTTCCTCGACTTTTCGAAGCATTTTCCCGACTTCAACGTAGCCTACGTATCGACTACCAACAGAGCTACCTGGTTTACTATGTAAGTGATTCTCTAGTCGGGAACAAAAGCGCGCGACAGAGTCCTCCATGGAAGGGCAATTTCGTTCAATTGACGTAACCTGCAGTCTAAAGATGGTAAGCATCTATCAGTTTGGAGACTCAAAGTATACACAGGATAAGCGCTTACCAGACTATAGATATCTAAATGGACATCGCGCCCCACGAGTCATGGGAACGTCTGCTATATATACGCTCACAGACGTGAGCACTGCTGTCTTCGAATCTCCACGTCCTACATAAGACAGGCCGCAAGACCTATCGCCTGCGGCACTAAACCACTAGTTGCTCCTGATGTCGTCATCTCCAAGCCAGAAATTTATTCTGTACGATATACCTGGAACTACAGAGATCAAAGCATGGTCGCCTAATACATGGAAAGCAAGGTACGCTGCCATTCACCTACAGTACACCAATCGAAATGGGCTTCACAACGACAACCCAGGCTGGTGCTCAATATCAAAGAGATGTCATACGAGACCGTCTGGGTCGAGTATCCCGACATCAAGCCTACCTGCATCCGTATTGGTGCCCTGCCAACCATGACGGTGAAGAAGCCCGACGGCAGGTCCGAGCCGCTATACACACTCCCCGTCTTGCAGGACCCGAACACGGGCGCCGTCATCGCGGACTCCATCGCCATCGCCATGTATCTCGAGGACACATACCCAGGCAAAGTGCAGCTCTTTCCGCCGGGAACTCGGGCACTGCAATATGTATTCAGCGATATGTTTTACGACAAGATCCGCGCGCCGCTGTGGTACGCGATTGCTCTCGCCGGCGCGAAACAGCTCCACGAGGTCAGCAAAGAGTACTACCTTCGCACGAAAGCAGAGTCCGCGGGCAGGCCATTGACGGAATTCAGGCCGGCAGGAGAGGCAGGAGAGGCAGTATGGGCGGAGGCTCTGGCTGCGTTCGGGCAGGTAGGACAGTGGATGGACAAGAATGGGACGGGAGATAAGGCAAAATATGTGATGGGCGAGACGTTCACCTTTGCAGACGTGATCATCGTCGGATGGTTGTCCTACTATCGCAGTGTTGTGGGAGTTGCATCGAGGGAGTGGGGCGACTTGATGGCCGCGGATGGAGGCAGGTGGGCGCAGCTAGTGATGGAGTTCGACGAGCACGGCTGGTTCAAGGTAGACTAAAGCAGAATGAAGACAAGAATATGGAAAATCAAGTTGACTACATACTGTTCTAATACGTGAGTAGGAAGTACTGCACTGCTGTTACATAGTGGTCGATTGTTGAAGAGAACGAGTTTCGTTTGTGAAGGTTGCGACGAACTGGCCGCCCGGACATCTCCGGCGGTGCCTCGTCTAGCATCGTCTTTGCGCTGTAACCTTTAAACCTGTTCACATCCTTGAATTCGTGACTTTGTTCGTGGGTTGAATGGGCCGCAGCACGTTTTCAAGATATTAAATAACCATATACACTATTACAGGGTGAATCATGACTACCGTATTCGGCCTTTGATTCCAAACTGATCCATCGCCCAGGCGTTTGAAAGAGAAACATTCTGTCAGATTCCGTCATAAAAGCCAATGCTCCCCCCCCGGCTAGACAGGCAGTGACTGTTCTACCACCCTGGCATCATGAACTCGACTATCACGTTGACCGGGGTATTAAAGGCATCGCCTGCATGCCCTGCCCAATTGGCTTCATCCTCTTCGGCTTCTTTCCTTACCCTCTCCCATACTTTTATTAGGTCTCTAACAATGTCGCAACTCTCATCCTTCCAAGCGACAGGAAAGCCATCCTCTCCGACCTCCGTCTTCACGAACTCCAAGTTTGCGACGAAGTCGAGGCGGTCACCGGCCCATGGTCCCTGATGAGCGCTGATCGGATTGTGACGCAGGCCCATGCGGTCATCTGTCGACCAGGCGGTCCGCAGCCATACGACGGCGGCGAGTCCAATACTGCCAGCGCTGTGCCACTCACGGCCGAATATCAACCAGCTGATGGCGTCTTCGCGAATGTACACCTTCTTCGAGAGATTGCGGATAACTCCAGTTCCTGAGGACTCCGCTTCTGCAACAACGGGCTGGCAGTTGTTGAACGGACACAGGACTGCGTAGAGATTCTTCCGGTCTTGGAACCCGAAGCCACGACATTCGGCATATCGCAATGCCCGTATGTTCAGCGTGTCGATGGCCTGGAGGCGGGGAAGGACTTCCGTGTAGTGCTGTCTCGCGAAGCTGAAGAGATTCTGGCTCCCGTCCGCTGTCCACTCTGGTCCTTTCTTTCCCATCAGAAACTGCGTAAATTCATCATCAGCGCTGCTAAAGCTTCCTGCGCAGACGACACGGTCGCCGATCCATGACGAGGGCGCGTCCTCCTCATAGCGTTTATGGACGTGCCTGCGTGCGACTTCCCAGAGGAAGCAACACGTCAACCCAAAGCATATACAATCGAAGTAGTCCTCCATGCTCTCGAAGATGGAGTCGAACAGCTCGTTCGCGAGCCGGGAGAGAATGGATGACGAGAGGCTGCATAGCGGATGAGAGTGAGTATCTTATGTTTTCTGAAATCGAATCAAGCATACGAGACGGATCTACAGGCAGCTGCTCCGTTCCTCCGAGGTGGTGCCCCCCGGACAGTGATGGTGGGTGGCAGGATGAAAGGTTGGCGGTCATCCAAATAGCCCCCTTGCTCACACAATGTGGCCACCCAGGAACCTTGGGGTTGGATCCATTGACGTTTATCAAGGTTGATGAGGATCCATTGCTGAGACATGTCCGTATGGCGGGGCAGATGGAGGGAAAGGGGACTCGATACGATAGCGGGGAGTCACTGCGTCGTCGACAGAGGCTCCAGGAGCTTTTATATCATGAGGACCACAGGTGGCCTCGTGTCGGCAATTGCAGATTGTGGACTTGCCTCACCATTGTCCTCCGGCTGTTTTATCCGACGTTGTTGACTAATCGTACTAGGTTAACATATCACAATCAAGGCCTCCTCTGCTGTCCAATATGTGCGGCCACGAAAGCAGGCACTCTGCGCAAAGATTAAACAAGGTCCTTGCAAATACTATGTGGCGATACTTACATGGTCCTTAAAACGAAAGGTTTCAACAGGTTCGACTGCATCTCCCATACCGATGTTAGATCGCACGCTCCTCACATCTACTCGATTCTAAAGGACAGACGACTAACTCTTACTCGGGGGTTGTGTCATTCACCGTCCAGGATATCTTCCTCTAAGGCATACAGGCTGAGTTCGCATCCGAGCCCTACGCCCTGTTTAGTGCCCGGAAGACCGATCTCAGCTCCTTAACAACCTCCTCGCTGACATCCTTCCACGGAACAAGCAATCCATCGTCTCCCACCTCGGTCTCCGTGAAATCTGCGTTTTCCACGAAGTCGAATTGGTCTCCTGCCCACCGCCCCTTGTGAGCCTTGACCGTGCCCTGGGGCACGCCAACGGAGTCGATGGTGGACCAGGCTGTCCGCATCCAGATGACATGGCCGAATCCAAGCCTTCGGTAGCTGCCTTCTACGAAGCGCCCATATTTGAACAAGTATCGGTTAAGGGCTTCCTGACGGACGTATTCCTTCCGCGAGAGATTACGGATGATACGGGGATGCAGGCTCTTCACCTGTTCGATGTCTGGGATGACGGGCTTGGTTGATGGACCCAGAACCGCATGCAAGGCCGCCAAGTCCTGTGCGTCAAAGCCGATATCATGGGCAGCTCGAACGGCGCGCTGATTCAAGCCGTCATTGATTTCGGAACGAAGGTGCATAGGCATGAAGTGTCCCTTGGCGAACTCGAAGAGATTCTGTCTTCCACGCGTTGGCCAGTTTTCTTCCTTCTCCTCCATGAGGCTCTCAGCAAATTCATCGTCAACACTGCTGATACTTCCGGCACAGACGACGCGGTTGCCGACCCAGGATGCAGGGGCATCTTCCATATAGCGATTTTTGACGTGTCGGCGCCCGATCTCCCAGAGGAAATAGCAAGTGAGGCCAAGACAGATGCAGCCGAAATCATCCTCGATGCTGAGGAACACGTAGTCGAGCAACTCGCAGGGGAGTCGGCGAAGAAAGGAGAATGTGAGGCTGCATAACGGAAGTGAGTCCACAGTTCATCTCGAAGACCGGATCAAAACTTACGATGCATGGCGACTAATAGCCTGTCCGTCCCTCCGGGGTGGTGCTTCTCCAATATTGATCGTCGGCGTTGGCAGGAATGGAGTAAAAATTCGGTGATGGCCGTTGATACGAACCAATGTTTTGGCCCATGTGTCGGATGTCTGCATCCATTGCCGCTTGTCCAGGTTGACCAGTATCCACTGTTGGTCCATTTCCTGATAGCGAATAGTAACAGAGAAGGGAGGCTCAAGGCGCTGAGTCCTCGGCAGATTATGTAGGGGGTCTTATAAGCGGACGACCACACCATGCCTCGTGTTGGTCATTGCGGTTTGTGGCCGCTTCTCATCATTGTTCTATGGTCTTTGTCTACCAAGCGCTCGCGGATCTCAGACAAAGAAGACCCTCGATCACAGTCCACAGTAACACTACCGCATTATCATGTTGACGAGAATTTTTTGTTTTCAAAGATGAGGCCGCCTGCTACGTCAATGAATCCCGAACCGTTTATGCCTCATTCGCTGACCATGCATCTCCTCCCTTTCACTGCAGACTCGTCGCCGGTCTGCAGTTACAGAATAGTAAATTAATCGGAAGACATTGGACTCATGTCAGTCCGAGCGAGTCACGGACGGGCCAACGATATGCGCATTGGGATACATGCATCGAGTAGACACGTTTACAAGATACGAGAGACTCGTCACCAGTCTATCAGCGCCGCCCCCCATAGCGACTTTATATCCCACACGACTTCGGCGCTGATATCTCTCCACTCGACCATCTGGCCATCATCTCCCTTCTCCACCGTCCGAAAATCTTTGGCAGACATATAGTCAAATCGATCGCCCGCCCATGGACCTCCATGCGTCTTGTCCGTTGGATCGCGCAGCGCAGGGCCACCCCTGGGCGACCAGCACACGCGCATCAAGATAACGTGGGCGAAGCAGACACCATACCCATACTCATCCATTAGCTCTTCTTCGTCCTCCATGAACTGATCGAGTGCGTCTTCGCGCACGTACTCCTTGCGCGACAGGTTGCGGAGAATTCGAGGAGCCTCCATCTCGACCTCTTCGTAGACAGGCGTTCCTGATTTGTCCAACACAGCGTCGAGGAGCCTCCGGTCATACCTGCAGAGTTGTCGCTGAATTGCATCCCGCGTAGCGCGATAGTCCGTCTTGCGTCTAACCTCCATGGGGGTGTTCTGATCAGTGAACCGGCAGACTGCGAAGTCGGCCAGAGACTGCGAGAGCGTGTTGGGCTTGTGCATATTTTCGCATCCGCATCCTGTGGTCGGCAGCGGCGTATTCCACTCCTTCTCCTCTTCCTCTGTGAGCAGACCAGGCGGAAGCGGATCATTCCGCTTGCAGTAGTCCTCTGCACAAATGATGCGGTCTCCAGCCCACGATCCCGGTGCATTCTCGATGTAACGCTTTCGGACATGCCGGTGCGCGACATTCCAGAGGAGCCGGCACACAAGGCCAAGGCAAACGCAATCAAAGTAATAGTCCAGGCTTTCGAAGATATTGTCGTACAGTTCCAAAGGAAGTCGAGAGAAGATGGATGAGTTCAAACTGTTGGCAACGGCCAGTATCTCTCTGGGCTGAGACAGCGATGACGCTTACGAAGTGCGAATATCAGTTCCTGCATCCTTCGCAGGTGATGGCTTCCCGATGTGCACGGACGGCACGGGCCAGAATAGCTTGTCGTCTTCCCAAGAGCCGGACACAAAAAGATCCTCCAGCTTGAACATCGAGCGGTATTGGCGCTTATCCAGGTTTATGAGATACCAGCCTCGTCCCATTTTTTATGACGAGGGCGAGAAGAGAGATGCTTGCGCTCGGGTTGTCAATAACGTTGCGAGTTATATAGCCACGCACCACAATTACTCGTTCTCGTTGACATGTGGCCTGTGGTCAGGCATTGTCCTTCACCATTGTCCTTCGCCATTGTTCATTTGCGACATTAGCTCATCACATTTTGCGTACATGTTGACAAACTGTGACGTACAGCTGCTATGCATATGAACATTAGGGGCGTTCACAGTGCCGTTTAAACCGCATTTAAACTGCTGGGCAAACCGCTGGGCAAACTCGCGTACGAGATCACCGAGGTCACCGAAAACGGTTTCGACTCTGATCAGCCTGAACTTCGCACAGCCACAATGTGGCTGGCGAACATTGTATTTGTTGCCTCTTCTCTTGTGAGCCTGCAGCAAAAGGCTCACAAAAGAATGAGGCCCGCTAATTACATGCATAGTATATACTCTATGTAATATACATAAATGAGATACGGAGCGTGGCATCCAGACGTGACTGAGATGCGCCCAAGATGCACCGCGTACGCACCAGCCGCGAGTCTGACAACCCAAAGAGATGCTACAGAGTGCGGAGCAAGGCCAGGGGCTCCCCTCGTTATAAGTGATGGGGTGATCGGGTGGTTTCAGATGGGCAAGTTGGTGAGGATGTGCAGACGGGAGCACAAGGAGAGCGGGGCGCCACGCCGAACGGGGTTTACACTAGATGAAGACATCAGATGGGGCCACACAAGTGACGGGACGCACGGGATCGGGGGTTCTGAACCCCTATCATCTGCTAGCTATATGAGCTTCAGCTCGAGTTGCCCTGATGCATAAGCCAGAGTAGGATGCGATGTACTTACCGTCCACAGGAAGCGACGACGTTGAAGTGGTGAGCGCCGGTGAGCAGCCACACGCGTGCATGCCAGGGCGGAGTCCAAATTCAGCCACCCAGCCGACTTGCCGCCGTGTTAGGTTTAAACAAGGTTAGAATTAAAAACATTTTCGGTGACCTCGGTGATCTCGTACGCGAGTTTGCCCAGCGGTTTGCCCAGCAGTTCAAACGCGGTTTAAACGGCACTGTGAACGCCCCTATTGATTCGACGGACGCAGAAGCACCCACATTCCCATCCGCCGCCAATTTTATTTTAATGCTCTGGCATCACTTATAAGAAAACTGGAAAGTGGTATTTAGCACTAACAGCTTTTCGCTAAGCCCAAGTCTCTATTCCGACCATGTCTAAAGCAACCAGCATCGACCAACGTGAGGCCGACATCCGCAGCCTCCTCGCGCTCGTCAACTCATCCGTCGAGGATGCGATCGCAGCGTGGAAAGAAAAAGGCGGCGTCCCCGGCCTAGGTGACGCACCCGCCGGGGACAAGTCGCCCTCGCCGGCGCTCCTTCGCGCCATCCGTGTCCTGGACAGCGCCTCCCAACAAATGACGTTCCTCCTGCGGCCGACCTTTCTAAACTTGACCAATGTGCGCCGCCCATTCTCCTGGCGGTGAACAGACCCACTAATGGCGATTTGACAGGTCGCATTCATGCCTATTGAGGCTGCAGCCCTGCGCACGGCGACTGAGGCCAAGATCGCTGATTTCTTGGATGGTAAGCCGAAGGGCGCGCACGTCGATGAGATTGCGAAGAAGACTGGCTTGCCCCCGTTCGAGTTGGCCTGTATCCTCCGCTGCCTCACCATGAAGCATATCTTCCGTGAAGGTATTCATGCCTTCATGCCTAGCCTTCGCGACCTGACGTCTTCCTGTCTGTCTAGTGTCCAAAGACGTATTTGGCAACAACCGCGGCTCGTACGTCCTACGCTCGGTCGACCCAAATTCGGCATTTGTGGGTTTCATGCTCGGCGAGGCCAGCAGCCTGGGTCTCGCCAACATGTATGAAGCGCTGCATGACCCGGAATATGGCCCTTCGCTCGAATCCAAGCGCTCGGTTTTCAGTTACAACATTCGAAAGGAGTACCCTAATACTGCCTTGTTCGATTGGTACCTGAAGCACGTCAATATACATCTGCTTTAGCTTCGTCGTGTCATCGCTAACGGCCTTCTTTTGGAACTTTCAGCCAGAGCAGCACGAGGTCATACTTGTCCTGTTTATTTTCTGATGCTCCAGACTAACAAAATCTGTAGCGGTTCAATCGCGCTATGACTGCCGTTAACTTGGCAAATGTATCCGACTGTAAGATGATCTTCTCTTCAAAACTCGCCGGGCCTCAGACTACCTTTCACCCGCAGTTTACCCGGTGGCGTCTCTGCCGCCGGACACTACTTGGTGCGACATTGGTGGCGGGATCGGTGGGCCCCTCGCTAAAGTCGCCGGCGCAAACCCGAAGCTCCGACTGACGCTGCAGGACTTGCCCAACGTCATCGAGCGAGGCAAAGAGGTACGCTGAATCCCGCCTTACAGCACCGAGTCATTCCAACGCAGACGTGCTCTTGGATTTGGCATGTAGCATCTGAGCAAGGAGGTCCGGCATGTGTTCTAGCAAGGCAGGTTCAACTTCGTGCCGATCGATTTCACGGAGGAAGCGCCAGTCGAGGGGCAGGATATTTACTATGTGCGTCTAGTCCCTCGTCGCGGTGTAATCACGCTAAACATAGCGCAGATGAGGTTCATCGTCCACGACTGGCCCGATGATGTCGCAACTGTCATACTCAAGAACATCCGCAAGGCGATGAAGCCCTCAAGCCGGCTTCTCGTCCGTGAGTAATCACCCCTTCCTTACAAGGATATTTTGTGACCGTCTTCTTCCAGACGATCTCGTGCTCCCGACGCCCAGCGACGGATCCACCGCTGGAGGAACGAAGAATTCCGCTATGAATTCGATGGATGCCCCTCCGCCGTTGCTCCCGAACTATGGGGCTGGTGGTATCTTGCCCCTCGCGCTGGATATCAATGTCATGGCCCTGCTCAATGCGAAGGAACGCTCCATCGATGACGTGGTGCAACTGGCGTAAGTTCACGATTTTATTTATCGCGAGGACGTTGATGCTAATGCGTGCCCGGATGCTATACAGGAAGCAGGCCGACATGAAGTTTGTCCAGTTTTGGGACGGTGTGGAGAGCGGTGTTATAGAATTGGGGCCCATGCATTAAACATTGAATCTTGGGGAAACAACAGGGTCCTGATAGCAAGGACCTCCTGCACCGCATGTATGATATGAGCAGAAGTTGAATAGATATCGTACACTTCAAATTGCTACACCGGCTGGGCACCGGCCGGCAGACCTGTTGGCGTCTCTTTATTTCAGCCATTAATCCTCGAAGCACTCATCCTTGAAACACCTTTCAAGCTCCACGCGTCTAGTGGTTCCTCGTGTCTTGTGGGCAATCTGACGACTGCGCGTTGCGAGCTTTGGGACCCGCTCATCCACCTAGTAATTTTAATGGGTCAGAGGTATTCAATCATGAACTTTGAAGAAAGTGGCCGCTGCCGATGGCAAGTTGCAATTGACGTCGAGTCGTTGGCACTTGGCAAGAATAAAATTTAATTACGTAAACATCGGCTCTGGGAATTTTGCTGCGGCACTGCGCCAGACAATGCGGGCCTTCCTCGATCCACCTTACCCTTCCTTTCCTTGCTCATCATGGATGTGTCTGATATTCTCGCTGCGCAAGCAGCCAAACAGTGAGTGAGACGTCTGACTTGGTCGTAGAATGGTTTACTAAGCCAGGACTGCAGCAAGTCGGTCACCGTTGAGAAGGACATTCCTCTCGAGGTGGATGTCGGGTTCCTCACTGTAACGGATTTGAATCCAATAGATAAAGAAAGCTATGAGTGAGCACCATATCCTTCATCTTATCTAGATTGTTGCTTATCATTGCGCTCCAGGGAAAATCTCGAAGAATACTTGCAGTCAACCGCTCGCGATGGCGTCCAAGCTCTCTTCGCGTCTCTTTTTTCTCTCCCTACCCTTCCATCAGCCGACGGCCCCCTAGCCCAGCTCGCGCCTCCGACCACACAGCTCCCACGCGCCAAACCCCTCCCCAAACCGAAACCACCAACGAAATGGGAGAAGTTCGCGCGGGCGAAGGGAATCCAGCAGACGAAGAAGGACAAGAAGGTCTGGGATGAGGAGAAGCAAGAGTGGGTCAGCCGCTGGGGCTGGAACGGCAAAAACAAGGAGAAAGAGACGCAATGGATCACAGAGGTTCCTGCCAACGCAGGTAGGTTTATCCGTTATGTATGTCGTGCAAACTATCTAACCTACGGAAATGTAGATGTGGAGTTCGATCCTTCCAAGGCGGCGCGCGACGAGCGTAAATCCCGCGTGGCGAAGAACGAGCGGCAGCAGTTGCAGAATTTGGCCCGCGCGCAGGGAGCACCCAGCGACCGGGTGGGGCGCAAGAAGGAGATCGACCGTACCCTTGCGACTACGCGCATGAGCACCGCGAGCATGGGAAAGTTCGATAAAAAGCTCGAGGGCGAGAAGAAGTTGCGGGGTGTCAAGCGCAAGGTATGTACATCCTCATCCATATCACCGCATGTGATCCAGAGGTTGACTATGCCGTCCCAGTTCGACCCTACAGAAAAGTCCATCCACAGCGAGAAAGAGGCAAACCTGGCTCTCCTCTCAAAACTCGGCAACGAGTCCAAAAAGCCCCGTACAGGAGGCGACGACGTGCTCAACGTACGGAAAGCCGTGCGCTTTGCATCCAAGGGCGAAGGCGGAGTGGCTATGGCGCGCAAGTCTAGCGGCGCTTCTGGACAACGTGGCCGCGGGCGCGGAGGGAAGCGATAAGCTACTCTGTTCATTTTTCTACGTGCCGTTGCTGTATGATATGATGAGTTTAGGCTTGGTGCTTTTGCCCGATGCGCATTATGATCTGGAGGATGTAATCCGCAACAAATCCGCAAGGAAATATCGTTCAAGTACTGCTGTGATCCTTCGTCACTTCAAAGTACTACACATTCTGTCATCCACATTCGCTAATGGGTAATCCCCCCCTTTTCCAAATCAACGAGTGCCCGAGCTCAGCCTGATATCTGTAGCCGACGCCCCTACCCACATCTTAAACGTCCCCTTTTCCGTGATACCACGCCTTTCACTGTTGATCATAATAGCTGGAAGCTTCGCTGTTCAGCTCGACCTTGATATTCTTCGTCTCGTCCAACACGAAATGGGATCTACAATGTATACCTCGGCATCCGTCAAACCCTCGGAAATCCAGGATGCAGATGACAATGCACTGACGGCATGCGCTCACTGTCGCCGGCATGAACCATGTTGCGTTGGAGCCATGATGGATATCTCCGTTCGGGGATATCTCATGCCTGATGGCGATGCGTTATTCCTGATTCACCGCAGAGCTCGGAGATCAGAGTCTGTCGCTCGTCTCGGGTCGCTACTTGACATGCATACAAGCCGCTTACGACTTGCAGGATCGTCCGCGACGGGGAGCTTTCAACGTCTGCCTCGCATACATCCCAGGGTGCGCATGCTTGCTTTTCTACAATACTGGCCGAATGGTATCGATTTACAGTTTTCGCACATCCCAAGTCGTCACTAAATCATTACCTGCAGAGTCAGCCAGACCCTTGATACACACTGCCTCAATCCATCGATCGCCAGATCACCGCTGGTTGTGTTTGCTACTCTGGCGACAGTGTTCGGTGAAGCTGCGACCTTCAATAGCGTGTAGATGCTTTGTGGGCACGTCCGGATGGACTCGGGTGGAGTAGTTTGGTGAGTATCTGAACCAATGCTTAAGCAGATCATACAACTCAGCGCCGAGCTCGAGACCGAGACATACTGGCCGTCGGTTGAGGTCCTACATTTTGATCGAAACGCGTGTTTCGTTTGGTTTCCAGCCCTGCAGGGTGTTATTTCCTTGGGCTTATGTTCCCCGTCCCCGACATATAAATGAAGGCCGTCGAAAGCGACGTTCCCTCAACATCATTTCTCATGATACTCATTACAGGTGCTGGACACCTCATTCTTTCCATTTAGCCGCTTTCTTTCCGCCCTAACTCGCCTAATTCAGTCATCAACTCGGCCTCAACCCATGAAAATCGGTAATCAAGATTGCTTCCCACTCTACGCGTTTGCCTTACTGTCGCGGTTCAGACACCGTCGTCGTTCGCTGGTATTATGTATGGTGGTTCCTCCACGGTCAGGGTTTCGCTGATCGCCATACGCATGAAGATGGTTCCTCGCTCTTACGCACTTGACAACCGTAGGCCGCTCGCGACCCACCGTCATGGGTCACGGTGCGCCCTTTGATTTTTCACCTCGTCGCATGGTCGCTAATCTTCCTATCAGTCTTCCACCGCCGCCTGAAGGCTCTGTCAGTCTAATTAGCATTTACTTGGCAAGCACCCCCGACGGGATATCTGGGACTGAGTTGGCCATCGAACATGGTTCCACTGGGACCGGCTCGGCCACCAATGCCCAATACAGTCACCTTCATCGTTGCCGTCACTATCGCTGCTACAATGACCCTTTGTGACCGATTGATAGTATGAACAACGGACACAGGCGGCCCTCATTTCCCTCCTCTGGAATGCTCACCGATGACAATACTCATTCGACTGACCCTCCGCAAATTCCCGATGGAGTGAATGTGTCCACCTAATGGTACCCTGGACACTGGTATTCTCTCGGTTTCGACACCTAGGAATGACGCCAGCGACCCCTCAATCGACAGTCTCTTGGGAGCGACACCTACGACTAGAACGAGCGGTCACTTTCTGCTTGAAAGATCCCAGGGAGCGACTCCTACGAATGGCACCGACAAGTCCATCCCTACTAACACGCCATTCGGACTCGCTGTATATGTGCCTTTTCTTCGTTAACATCTACTAATCGCTTTGATCATAGATATCAGAGTACATCCAAGTTCATATTCTATTCGCGAGGCTCTGAAAATGCTCCTTCAATTTGACAATGATGGAGCTGGCTATTGAGTCTACGTGCTGAGGATATCAGAGGTTCTCTGGGTTGATAGAAGGTGCTCTCATCCATCTGGTGTTAGCGTACATATACTAACATGCGAATCCGTTCTGACTGCCATCTCCTCGGTACTCATCACAATTTCCGAGTAGTTTGCCATTGTCGTGACCTTGAGCGCCCGGAGAGCCGGCCCGCCCTTGCGGTCCAAACTTTCCGTTTCCCATGGCCACCATCTCTGTACACACGACCACCTGGCTTTGGCCTTAAGTTTCTGATCCTCAAGTTCACCGGTTACCCCTCACGACAACATCAGTCTTGTGCGTAGACTAAGATCATAGATCGAAAAGAACCTCAATGGCCGCGCAGGTGCCAACTCTTCGAAGAGGCGCGTACTTCTGTATCAACTTTCAGGCCAGCGCCATGGTGGCCCAGGAGCTGGGTGGATTCCATGTGCTCGTGCATGACGATCACCGTCGGTATGATCAGAGCTACAGTATGTGCTTACAATGCTGTCCCGTCATCTTCAAACATGGCTGATTCTGTCGTCGACAACATGCGCTAGTCGCGATTCGCGCCCTTTCGGTGCACTGCTTGCTGCCATTTTCCATCGTCGTTGCCAGTTGCGCTAGACGTCGTACTTGACAGCTTGACACCGCTGTCTCAGCGAGCGGTACTGTGCCAGTCCAGCGGCCAAATGTCAGTTTATCAATTTATCTTCCGATGGGACCTTAAGCTTGTTCACGTTCTCAGTTGACGGCTCATGACAGTCGCAATTCTCTGTTTCTTGAACCCCTCGCCGCTGATCTGGACTGACGTTGCCAAGTACCGCCATTTCCATCAAACGTGCTAGGACCTTTGGCTCGACCAGACTGGGCACCTCATACGCATGGACAGATCACCGAAGTTGATAGTCGTTGCGTTGCGCGCTTGTTGGCGTACGATGGTTTGCTGGCTGTCATCATCTTCGCCGGCAACTCAGCACGGCCGACCTATTTCATCCGATCATGAGAAAGTAACTACATGCGTGATAGGCCAACTGAGACCTCGTCTATGCGATGGGTGAACCTTCCAGTTCTCTTTCTTTTCCGGGGGACTCGGCGTATCGCCTGTCAAGATGGATGGTTCGATGAGTTGAATTCCAATTATGTTTAGCTTTCTGCTGATAATCGGTGTTAACAGTCGCCTCCAGACTCAATATTTCATCTTGTGGGCCTTGATCTTTCATAAGTGTCCATTAATGTCGCACATTGCCCCTACGCACTATAGGCTGCGGTTGCCCTAGCAAGATCGAGGGCGGCCGAAAACATCTCACCATATCGTATCAATTTGCAAGTTGCTTTGATAGCATTGGAGTAACAGTCAGTCGTATGTTCCTTACGACGAGTGGGCGTCCAAAACAGGCTGGTCAACGCGGCGGTCTCAGCTCATGTTCACGTTCATGCACAGCATTCCGCAAGACTGCCCATGGATAATATTGTCATTCAGTAGGACCCCCGTTTCGAACGTACATATTCGATGGACAACGCATCAATCATACGGTCATGGGGACGGGTGCAGAAGCTAACTTTCCATCATCTCTTACGGATGTGCATGTGCGGAACCTGTGCACCATGACAGATTCTGCAGCGCTCATCACGACAGCGGTTATGCAGATTTTCCAAGGCCCATTGTCGGCGAGACCAACCACCACACCATCGAGCGTCAAGCCCTGTAGCCAGAACATATAAATACAAGGCCAATGCAGCCATATTTCCTCAGCCCGGTTTGCTCCCCACCTACGTTCACCTCTTCGCATTCTTCGGGTACTGGTACCCCTCTGACCACCTTTCTTCCCAACTTTCCTTATAGTCAAAGATCAACCACTCTTTTTTTATTCACCCTTTCACTTGTCCACGTCTATTCACACAATGCGTTCCACTTCCACCACCGTTGTCATTGCTTTGACTCTTGCCGCTTACGCTGCCCCTGCTATCTCTGGCCCCATCCCGTATGTAGAGAATTTCCTTTTTCGTAGATTTGAACTAATATTGAGACCGTATAGGATGAGGAACAGCATGGAATTGGCGACGAGGGACCAGTAAGTCCAGCTCTTCTGCGATAACCTTTTGACGCAGATGCTCACGTTCATTTCAGGAACACGGAGCTCAATGAGCGCCAACTGGTCGAGCTGCTCACGCGCTCGCTTGATGGAGAGGATATTGACGGCTTCGACTTCGATGAGCTTGAGGCCCGGAAGATCGCGATCCCTGCAGGCCTGAAGAACGGTCTCTCAAAGATCGCCAAGCTCCTCCCTCTTGCCGGCCTTCTGTCCCTCGGAGGCGGCAGCGACGACTCCGACGCTTCTGCCAATGCGACGTACGTAAACTCATCTGAATATGTTATAGAGATAATAACGAAGTAACCAAATCGCAGAGCGAAGCGCGAGATCGTCAACCTCTACCAGCGACAGCTTGAGGACCTCGACCTCGATGACCTCGACCTTGACGATCTCGACACCGACGACCTCGAGACACGCAAGCTCGCGATCCCTGCTGGTCTCAAGAACGGCCTCTCAAAGATTGCCAAGCTTCTACCCCTTGCCGGCCTTCTGCCTCTCGGAGGCGGCAGTGACGACTCTGATGCTGCTGCCAATGCAACGTATGTGAACTCATAATATTGGACGATGATATACTAAACAAGCAATCGACTTGTAGGGCAAAGCGTGAGTTCATCGAACTCTACACGCGCCAGCTCGAGGACTTGAACCTTGATGATCTGGACCTCGACGATCTCGACGCCGACGACCTCGAGGCACGCAAGCTCGCAATCCCTGCAGGCCTGAAGAACGGCCTTTCAAAGATCGCCAAGTTCCTTCCTCTCGCAGGCCTCCTGCCCCTCGAAGGTGGTAGCGATGACTCTGACGCTTCTGCCAATGCGACGTAAGTGGATTTACCTCTCTTTAGGTAGCGAGATAATGACCATTTAATTACCTTGCAGGGCGAAACGTGACCTCATGGAGCTCTATGTGCGCCAGCTTGAGGATCTCAACCTCGATGACCTCGATCTTGACGATTTCGACATGGACGACCTTGAGGCGCGCAAGCTGAGCATCCCGCCCGGCCTCAAGAAGCTCGGGTCCAAGCTCGGGTCTCTGCTTCCCTTGGCAGGCCTCCTTGGATCCCTTGCTGGCGGAAGCGTCGATTCCTCCGACGCTTCGACCAATGCAACGTATGTGAACTTATATGACTTCGATGAGGAGGTATAGAGTATAACCAATTTATCAATTCACAGGGTGAAGCGCGAGATCATTGAGCTCTACACCCGCCAGCTTGAGGACCTCAACCTCGACGACCTTGACCTCGACGACTTCGACATTGATGATCTGGAGGCGCGCAAGCTGAGCATCCCGCCCAGCCTCAAGAAGCTCGTGGGGAAGCTCGGGTCTCTGCTTCCCTTCGCCGGTCTTCTCGGTTCCCTCGCTGGCGGAAGCGACGACTCTTCCGACGACTCGGCCAACGCGACGTATGTGTCTGGGCATTTAACTTGTAACAAACGGAGCTGATGCTATTCATTAAAGGTCGAGACGCGAGCTTGTGGAGCTCTACGCGCGCAGTTTCGACAGCGGCTTCGACCTCAGCGGTCTCGATCTCGATGATCTGGATATCGATGATCTTGAGGCCCGCAAGCTCGCGATCCCTCAAGGGCTGAAGAACGGCCTCTCAAAGATCGCCAAGCTCCTTCCTCTCGCTGGCCTCCTGCCAATTGGTGGCGGTAGTGACGATTCCGACTCCGGGAACGCAACGTGAGTACATAGACCTTCGTGGTGCCCCGATTAAAACTGATCTTCTGTCATATCTAGCTCCAAACGTGCTCTGGAGTTTGTTAGCCGCCACGAGCTGCTCACAGCCCTTCTCACTGCTCGCGATCTGGACGAACTTGACTAGGCGTGAACCCGTGGTGATATACTTATTCGTAATGACTGGTTGTTTATCTATTGGCTTGGCGGTTATTTATGGCCTGCGTAGGAATGACATATTTTATAATAGTAATGTCATAAGTATATTGAACTTGTGCCACATTTCGGGACATTTTCCCCAGGACTTTGAGGAGCAGGAAAATGAAATCCCTTCGGCAACAAACAATAGAGGTATCTAAAAGTGTCCTTCAAGTACTGTTTGCCGACTAGAGATACTTCCAATCATCGAACAGCACTAGCACGGCAGATCTATGTAGTTCGCCGTGCCATCGAGTAGAATACGCCGTCGGTAGTAGTCGACCTCCCTACTACGCGAGGCTGGTCTGATCAGTGCTCTCCGCTCATTCATACTTCACCTCATTCGATTCAGAAAATAGCTGCTTATTTCGGATCTGTTGAAGTCGAGCGTACACTGTCCGAAAGGCCGCTCCTCGAGCCACCAAATATTCCAAACATCATTTCATGTATCATGACAAGGCTGTGACACGTCGCACAGGCAGAATGGGAGCTCGAGCTACATAAAGACAAAGACATGAAGTGGGAAAGTTCATGCCAAATGTGTATTACGTCTTCTCAGAATGAATACACAGTGACTTCTCCAGCCATGTTTGACTGCGGAGCCTTAGTAGCGATAATAAGCTCGTAGTCACACGTGTGGCAGAATAGGAACAGAGGACAATATTCACCTGAGTAATCCCAACGATTCTCTCATCGTCAATGCAATACCGCGTATGCTGCTCGGATCCAGGCGCAGGAGCGATGTAATACGGTAGACTGGTGATGATTGGCTCTTCATACTCCGGTACTGAGATGCTCGTCGATTCGTCGATCAACGTCCAGTTCCCGTTTGACGCCGTGTCATCGTGAGCCTCCGAGTCGAGCATAGGACGCTGGTGTCGTATCAGATTGAAGTCCAGAATATACGGAGTTACGTCGGCTTGCGCGTCTTGAGCACCGGCCATATCGGCCATGTGAAGCACGGCGCGCGAGTCATAGACACAGCTTTCAGATCCAATGTTCAGCATTTCTGCAAGGTCAAAAAAGGAGTACTCACCCGGTGTCGTTGAGCGACCTGCGACATCTAAGGACTCTGGCATGACGAGGACCCCATTCCTTCCATAGTACAATCACCGGCTCACTAGTCGAACGGTCCCATTCCTTCCGTGGCACAATCACCGGCTCACTAGTCGAATGGCCCCAGAGATATTCTGTCAGCAAAGATGTGAGCGACGAATGCTTGAAGAACAAGGCGAGTTGGCCTTCAAAGATGTCGAGGAGGTAAACGCCAGAGTCAGACGACGTCACAAACGATACCCCAGGCCTTGAGCTGCTCGCCGTCGCGATCTCAAAAATCCTTGGATCTCTTTGTGATCCATGTTTAGGCGAAGGAAGGCATAAAACCATGCGCCTTTTCCCAGAAATCGGCTGTATCTGAAGGCAGCCACCATGGGCACTCGAGAAAAGGATTAGCAACCTAGAGGTCGCAAAGGTGTACCCTCCAGGGACATAGCCGAACGAGGATGGGCTGCTCCTGGGATCAATTTCCTACGACAAAAACAGTCAGTGCGGGCAAGAAGGGGCGATAGAAAACCCTTACAACAAGATGCTTGCCCGTTTTCCAGTTCAAGACTGAGATAGTGACATCAACTGCTAGGTTTCCCCAAACTCCGAGTAGATCTCCTGCCACAGAAAGGATTGTTTGATAATTGTCACCAGGCATATATTCAGCTTCAATTACGGGCACGGCCGCGTCTGGGTGAGGTTTATCGCCTAGTGAACTGAGAGTCAGAAACCGAAGCCGATAGTCGCCGCCGGACAGCTCGAAATCGTCCTCGCCCCACTCGGGGTCGTCTCGCTCAAAGATAACAAGGAGGTCCTGGCTGATATCACAGGCTATGCCATCGGGACGACGTTCGTGAGGAGGACCCTGGCGTATTTCCAGTTGCGTGTTTGAGCTCGGAAGCGTGTAGAATGTCAACGGACGGGTGTTGCCTTTGACCTGGAGCGTAACAAAGATTCCTGGAGCGTAATGAAGTAGATAGCCTTCTAAGTTTATGGGGTCGTGCTTCTTCCACTTCAGATTGAGCCAGTTGGAACGACGGTCCAGCAAGCGCCGAAGACGGTCGGTCACATTGGGCCCGTCAGGATGTCCGTCGACCAGCCCCTCGAAGGAGAGCTCGACTCGGTACTGAAGGAGCGCGGAACGTGCGATCACTTTTCGAAATAAAACGCATACCTGCGAAGATAATCGTGAGTCACTCTGTAATTGAGAACTCCAGAGCCCGGACGAATCGGGGTGGCACGTACCAAGGAGCAGCGTATAAGGTCGAGGTCGCTGAGATGGCTGAATATTCGCAGTTTAACTTCTGGGGCTACTGTCAATATCGTTTTTGGTGGCATGCTGCGGTCGTCGTCGATGACAATAGAGACTGGAGAAAGCAACCTGAGATGGCCGAAGACAAGTTGGAACTGCCACAATACGCTCCAGAAAACACGCCCACGTGACTGCCACGCTGGCGAAATACACGCGGTTGTGGCACTGGCTGCCGAGTTTAGCGCCCTCTGAGCAGGACGTGTCGCAATAACATAGCAGCATCTCGGGACTTCCCAAACAATCAGATGGCTATCGCAACAGGGTTTATGTATCAAACAGACAGCACGATGTCCTTCAGCTTTCCGAAATTCGGTGTACCCAACCCAGTCACCGCGTCCCAACCCTTCGTAGCCTGTGAACAGTAAGTATTGTCAATTCTGTATATCATGTATCGAGCTCGCGAGGCACTCACGTTGAAGCCGGGCGTACCACATCCAGGATTGTTGCCCACTGTGATATCGTTGAATCCGTCCACACCAACGCTGTAGAGCAAAGGGTTGATGAAGCCAAGAGGCGGCTGGCCTGCCGAAAGGCGAGCGTCGTTGAGGAGCGACACGAAGCCGGCGAAGGTGGGTGACGACGCAGAGGTGCCGCCGATGGAGACTGCGCGACCCGAGAGGAAGATACGGAAGTTGTCGGCCTGCGCAGAGACATCCGGAATGGCCTGCGAGAATGATAAATCGTCAGTGCACAGGATTCAGACGCAATCACAGATATGCACTCACGCGTCCATTTCTAGAAATAAGCCGTCAGACATCGTACGTTGAATGACGGACTAGATGTACTTACGGATTGAAAAGACCTTTGTACAGGCCCTTGGGCAGCTTCTCAAGGAAACCTGTCACCGCCGCTTCTTGGTACCAAGGCCGAGCGAACTGTAATTGCAATAACCCTAGTCAGGCAAACAGGTCAATCGCGAAGCTATTTGCGTACGTAATTGCTGAAGCCTCCTCCGGAGAAGTCAACTGCAACCTCAGGGACATGAATTGTACCTCCGACTGCGGTGACACTAGGTTTCAAGATTATTTCAGCAGATATATGATAGTCGGAACAGAACGCATACAAAGGACAACTGGCCGGGAAGCCAGGAATGAACTTGGTGACGTTGCGTCCATCGTTCGTCAAGCAGGATTGAGTCGCGGGGTTCGGATCGCCATCGCCAACACCTCCGTCTCCGGAGCTGAATGTAAGCGTCACTCCGCGAGCGCCTGGCGGACAAGATCAATAAATTTTGAGTTGTGGATGAGGCAAGTGAAGGCAATACCGAGTACTGCAAAACCACCGCACACCCGCCGGGCAAAACTCTCCGGAACTGCATTGCAATCAGTCAAAACATTGACAAATGGATCTATAAGACCGACCGGTTTGCTCATCATCTCCATAGCTCGTTGAGATGGTCTGAGGAATCTTCTCTTGTGCAAGCACGAAGTCGAGCCACTGGATCCGGGAAGAGAGATGAGTCACTCGGCGATTCCATTGCGTTTGTCGCTCACCTTAGTGTACGGCTCGTTGGTATCCGTAGTGGTGCCACTGTCGGGGATGAAGGGCGGCGCGCCAGCCGTCGTCCAAAAGGTACCCGGCGTGGGGAACGTCAAGCCATATGCGAACTGGGTATCGAGATTCGCCTCTGCACCCGCTTCGCTCAGAGTCTGGTTGTTCTCACCACCTGTGCAGAAGCGGATAATTTATAAGCCAGACGCGTGAAACTCGGAAGATACTCACCGTTTACGGACACAGTCTCGAACGACGAATTGAGCGCATCCGGTCGTTGATCGGCGTAAAAGGTCTGTAGATCCTCGATATTGGCAAATTGCTCAAGATAGCCAGTGATGCCGATCTCATTGCCATTCGTAGCAGAAGTCTCGACGCCAACTGCATTGTAGAGCTCTTTCAGGCATGTGATGGTCACTGTCGTGTTGCAGCTCGCGTCCACCTTGACACCGGACGTGGGATCCACGATCGTCGCAGTCCCGCGCGCAGGCGACGGGTCGACATTCTGCTCGTCAGAGAAGTGGAAAGTAGTGCGGTGACCTTTGAAGCGAGCGAAAATCGTCGTCGGTTGAACAAGCTCGATATGCGGGTGCAAATCTTCGGGGAGACTGTAGCTCGTCGTGCGCACGACGACATCTCCGTCTGTGGTGTGCTTCCAGACGTGATATTTCTGCAAATGATGCTCAGATGACGAATGTACGAGTACAAAACAGTTTCACTCACGGTATCCAGCATTTTCTCCGCCAATCCCACGGGGACTTTCGCCTTGAATGAATCATTCGCAGGCGACCGCGTGTACTGGCTCTCCGGGATCCCATGCTCAGCCAACCATTCCGTCACAGCTGCCAAACTATCTGGATTCGGGGCGACCAGCTCGTTCACCTCGTCTTGCGAGAGGTGCTCTCCATAGCGCTCGTGTGACGGGTCGCTCACCTCATAGAGCTGCTGCTCGAGGAGATGGAAGTTCGGCTGGGGCAAGGCGATGCGCAGCTCGATGATGTGGTCCTGCGGTGCCGTGCCGAGGATCTCCCAGTCGCGAGGCGACGCGATGGTCTCCTTGAGCTTGTGGGTGCATTTCGGCGCCGCTTGAGCGATCGCGACGAACGCGAGGACGGAGGCTGTCCAGAGCATCGAGCGAAGGCAGGCTGGGGATTAGCACAGGGTCGAAAACCGGGTGAAAGTAACTGACTTTATAGCTCGGGAAGCCGAGTTATCAATATATCAGGGTCAGCTTCGACTTCTCGAGGATTGATAGTTCCCGGCGCAACCATGTGGGCGGTGATATATACGTACAAGCTGCAGATCCCAAGCATATAGTTCTGCGATGACCATACTCGGTCCCAATCGCGGTACATGGCATCATCATTTCTGCTGACGCCATCTGCCCTAGTTTCACTGTGTGTTTCAGGGAGAAATGGGGTGCGTATTGAGGAGAAAATTCAGACGAAGTGGTAGAGAGTAAAGCTGTGTAAAGACGAAAACTGATCGAGCGCCGCGCATTTAATTTGCGAGGTTCCTCTAGACTTACCGCTTTCGGACCCGATTTCGGTCAACATGCAGTAACCTCGACAGTTGACCTCATCATTCACAAGCAGAGTGCGGTCGACGTCCATACGGATACTACGCGCGAAGCAATGCATTACAGTACATGACCGTCAGTATGGTACAGAATACACAAGAAAAACACCGAATAAGTAGCATCCAAAAACCGAGCATCTGCGCGCTACTTGCGCATTCGCTTCTTGAAGCGCTCCATGACCTGCAACTTGAAGTCAGAAAACAGCGCGGTACAAGACACTAAAATCGAGCACTCACCATTTCGTCAGTGGCCATCTGCGGGCGGTCATGACGAGGCCGATGATGCTCATGGTCTTCCGGTTGGAGACCCATAGCCTCAAGCTTCGCGTCGCGTATAATGTCTTCATCGGATTTCATGCGCAAATTTGGGCGATAAACTGCAGACCATTAATAAATGTCGACGATCTTCGAGGGAAAGTATGGCTTACAGCGAGAAGCGACAAGATGTTCTTCGTCATTACGGTCTGCTTTCTTTCCCTTGCGTTCCCGGTTCAGCAGCAACTTCGCTTTCTCCGTGTCTTCAATGTTCTTCAGTCGAGCGCTGAAAACGATGTGAACTCGATGAGAACGTGTGCAACAGGATTCAGAAAGGAAAGAACGTACTCCATACCGAGATCCACTTCCGGTATAGCAGTTAACATCGCCATGCTATTCGTGACATTCCCCTCCTCCATCGCCTTCCTCTCAATCTTGTATTTCTCCGAAAGGCGAGAAATCTCATCCTTCTCGTCTATAGGTTTGCCGTCTGCCTCCTTTTGCGCGCCCCGCCGCAGCTTCATGTTCTCCTCGATGTATGCCATCCTACAGCGCAATCAGCCGGCCGCTCATAGAAAAGATAGAAAGCCACATACATATGCTTGTCCACATCAAGCGCATTCGTCTGTTGCGTGAAGATATTCGACCGAACGGCGCGCCTCGCCTTCACTGCCTTGTCATCCTCATCCCTGTGGGCTATGAGAACCAAGCACTGATAGGACTGTTGATAAAAACTCACGAGTCCTCTCCAGCGTCGACTTTCGTCCCTAACTTCAATCCGTACTCCGGCTCTGCCTCTTCCTCCGGCTCCTTCTTCTTCTTCTTCTTCGCGTCACCTTTGCCCAACCTCGTGATGTCAATGCCGCCTTTCTGGCGCCGCCATTTACGCAGTTCAATTAGATCTGCTACACTGTAACACTCCTTTCGGAGATCCATCAGGCCACGTCTCGAGGATACGGGGGAGCAAAGAAGGCGACATACGCTACATCTTCCTCGCCTTCAGCGGACTCTGAGGGACTGCCGACTTCAGGAGACTTTTCCCAGATATCGAGCGAGTGTTCGCGTGTGCTTGTTTGCGGCCTGCTACGCTTTCTTATCATAGTGGAAAGAGCTGATGGTGGGACGAGAAGGTGGGCGTTCGGGCTGAGAGCTGCTGAGAGCAAGCACAGGCCGAGGCCAATACGAAGCTGGGGTAGTCCTGGACCCGGTCCATGGACCTGGATTTCTCACGCTCACCTAACTTCCGATTTGTCTTTTCTGCGAGACGCCAAATACGCTGGAGCACCGAAACATAGGATCCCAATGAACGGCCCTCGCCGAAAGAGTTTGCATACGCGTGGCCGATGTATGCGCTCATGAAAACGGGGTAAATCAGAAAAGTCTACGAGACACTAGACTTGTCTATATTCCCAGCGCTCACGGACGGTAACCTAATCGAACACAGAGTACACGGTCAGAACGCAGATTCCTCCTCGATGACATGTTCGCCTCTGCCATAGCACAAACCCCATGGATCCAGCATCTGCACGAAAGACACGAGCGCTGCGCACATCCACGCTTAGTTCTCCGCAGCCGGTGAGAAACCCCGCATCTCGAGCGGGACGCTCACGGGCAGTGGACTCGGAGGCGCCGCCGCACGTTCTGCCTCCGCGTCCTCGCCGTGCCCTCCGGGACCAGCCAGATAGCTGGCGACGTGCGCAAGGTCGTCCTCATCTTCGCCTTCGTGCCGGCCCGGTAGGTCATGGTAGGCACGCAGCGACTCGGGCGGGCGTAGTCCACCACGTCGCAGCCGCGGAGGCGCGGGCCGCGCGTCATCACTGTTGCTGTCTGCTGCTGCTGCGGCAGTGCTGTGGTATTCAGCAGTCGGATGGAATGCCGGTACCGAAGGCAGCGGGAGCGGCGCAGTCGACGATAACCAGGACAGATACGGCCGTTCACGTTCGAGACTATCTCTGTACGGTCGTGAGTCGTGATCGCTTGATGCCGACCACGGAATGTCCGGGCGGCGCATCTGTGGGAAGAACCGCCTTGGCGGTGCTGAATTCGACAGCGAGCCTCGTCGCTCTGTAGAGCCGGTCCCACTCTCGCCAATCGGTTCGGCGCCAGGATCCAGCGCTGGCGATTCCCGGGTCGTCGACCTGCGGCGTGACGTGAAGTCGTTGAAGTCGACTGTTCTCGAGCGGGCGGGTGGGCGGCGAACTGACGGTTGTCGGGAGAGCGCCGATCCCTGAGGGTTCGTCGCGTTTGAATAGCCTGGAAATGCTGGCCGTGGCATATTTGCGATCTCGTCCAGAGCATCTAAATTCCCTGGCAATCTCGCTCTTGACCTTGATACCGGATGATTCGATGCTAAAGCGACACGCCACCGTCAACGAAAGCACTGATGAATTAAAGGAGACAAGAACATACCAGAGGATGAAGGAAGGTATGCATTGTATAGATCCGTAGGGAATCGGGCTCCCTCCATCGCGCCTGACGCATCCACGAGACTCTCAAAGCTGTCGTTGTCATCGTCGATCTCCATCGCTTCTGGTGGAGTGGACAGGTATTCTGAGAGGTGGAATGTGCGTCGATTGAGGCTCCGTGATGCGGGACCGTTTTGGCGATACACGCGCTGCGGAGCCGCGAGCATACGCAAGCTTTTGGCGGTGCGGTCAGACACGAGACGCTTGTCCGCCGCGGCTTGTCGCTGGCGGCGTTCGGCCAGTTCCTGGCGCCACCGTACGATCAGCATCTCCGTCGTTTGGGAACATAGTGGTTCTCGCGCGCACCTTCACCAGTATCTCTATGATGGTCGTCGTAAATGAGTCGCCGGTATCCAAATCCTCCACGAATGTTTCAAAGCTGATTGTCGGCTCTGCCTTCTCGAGCTTCGAGCGCTTGACGGCGCCAGAGCTGTATATTGCGGGAAAGGAGAGCGAAAAGGAGACATGGAGCATAAACTTATTAGCACAGCACTAGAGCAGGCCTATGGCAGCCTGCAGCCGAAAACTGCGATGCGTACACCAAGTTTTTGATCTTGGAACTCAAGACATCGTCGTAGTATCCCGCGGTCCTATAGAAGGTAAACGAATGGCTCAGATTACTGGACACGATTACCATGAGGCGTAATACGCACCATTTACCCATTATGTGGGACTGAACGTGTGTAGTGTTGACGGGTGATGTGTGTTCAGCGAAGTACTGACCACTGCAGTGCGCGAGTGACGGTCAGCCTGACGGTGATGCGGGGTGGCGGCCCTTGTGCGGGATTTCCCACGATCGGCTTTATCCGGTGGCTGACCGTCCAATATCATTTCGTGATTTCATGAAAGCAGCTCATGTCGAATCAATATGTAGAACAACGAATCCGAGTCTCGATTCATAATTTACAGCGAGTTATAGCTTCTTATTATCCGTGCCATAAGGCCTCTCCCACGTATGGATGACGTGCGTTTCTGGAGTTACTTGCTGACCAAATGATGCGCATGGCAGATGGTATGGATTTGAGCCTCTGCTTGATTCCCTGGAAACCTACGTCGAATAAAGCGTTGCGCAACTGTGGAAGAGAAGAACGTACCCGTGAAAGAAATGATCACTTCTTCAACGTTGCCACTTCGACTTTCGATCCCAGACCTCTCCAGCCAGTCCCTGCTCCGCCGATCTGTGAGATCTCTTTGGGCAAGCCTGAGAGGACTTTCCCAATGAAATTCGGGTCTGTCAGGGGCGTAAGATCGTCCCGTTTGGGTAGATGCTAAACAGTCATTCGTCAGCAATTTTAGACGGAAGAGACAGAATTTATGTACCCGCTTGACTCGGTCGTAAGGTGCCTCCCAGCCGTTGGTCTCGCGTACTACGAGAGGCGGGGAGGACGAGAACGAATGATATATCCGCGTATCGTGAGCGCGGAACAGGACGTTGTCCACACGCAAGGTCAGACGAGAAAGGATAAAGATGCAAGTCGGCATCACGCGCTATATGGCCGGTTAGTTCGCGGCACGATTTCTTTGATGACTGCAGATGTAGGGCGAAGGATGGACTTACAATCCTGACAAGTAGATGCGAGGTGCCGTTGTCGTGCAGCTCATCCTCGAATAGAGGAACCTCCGCATAGAACAGGATAGGGTCCGGTTTTGTTAACTCAGCGAAGGGTATTGTGTGAGCCTTGTTCCGAGGGTCGGTCGCGATCCACTCTACGGGCTCGGAGTCTGACGAGGCATCGCCAGCGTAGGTAGTTGTATAAGTCCAATCATATGGCTTGGTCGCAACGGTCTTAGGAAGGGCGAGTTGGGAGTTGGGATCCGTCCTGAAGTCAGCAATTGCATGAAGCGTCATGCAACATGCGTGCACATGCAACATACCTGCTCTTCAACCATGCATCCGCATATCCAACTTTCACACCCCCGTCGCCGTCCCCGAGCTCAATGTTCTTCACCCCTTTTAACGCCGGCTCCGTAGCAAAGGTGTACTTCCATCCTGAAGGAATATGTTCAAGTTGGAGCTGGTTGCTCCCAAACGTCATTTCGGGAAGAGGGATCCCGAGCGAGGTCTGCAGCGCGTCGCATTCGGCTGCACTGGAGATGGGCTTGGTTATTGCAGTGATCTTCCAGTCGAAGATTTCAATGGCCCGAGAGTCCGGGCTTTCGGAAAGCTTGTGTTCTGGCACTGCGATTGCTTGCGCCATAAGGAAATCTTTGTATGTTTCCCTGGATCCGATGTAACGAGTGATGGACGCCGTGGTGAACAGCTTCGCAAATGCGACAGTGGGGATGAATACTTCCGCTCAGCAGCTGAATTCAAGTCGGTCAGCTGCCAGGCAATCCCAGCGAGCAGGACAAATCTGTTAAGCCTACCGCACAACAGGGAAAACAAGTAGCCTCAAAGTCCACCGGCAACAACAAGGGCTGATTTAGGTTGAATTGTCGAGGGAGGTGTGGCACTATAGGAAGCCTGCGAGATATGTATGGAAGATTTCAGACTCCGAACCGTACTACTTTAGCAGTACTTGACAAAAGGCATACCGCCTTCACACACCATTCTCTACACTCCGGAAAGGCAGACATTCAGCACAGCTCTTATCTTATACCATGGATGGCGGCTCTCGCTCATCGACACCGGAAGCTCCTCCTCAGGACCTTTGGTCAAGCATCCTTGATTCTGTATCCTCGACGCGCTCTATCCCTTCGAAACAGATCTTGATCCTCGGGGAGCCTTCCAGTGGAAAGACCACGCTAGCATCTGCACTGTTACAAAAGGCGGCTTCAGATGGTGGCAAAGACGAGCCACGAACTGACTTTGCTCTCGGATACGATTGGGCGGATATCCGAGACGAAGTAGACGAAGGTGAGTGCGCAAACGTACGTGATGTGAACAAGACCTCACGCCTGCAGTCCAGATACCCTCGTTCGACTGTCCGTGTACACAGTACCGTCCTCAGCAGCCGCATATACCTCTCTCCTTCCTCATTTCTTACCTCCACGACAATCCCTCTCTCATACCCTCGTTATAATAGCACTAGACTGGACACGCCCATGGACCTTCATTGAAGAGCTTCACATGTGGTTAAGTTGGATAGAGGACTGGGTGAAGGGCGATGATTCGCGAGAGCTTGTGATTGCACGCGAGGAGAATCGTGAACGACGTGAGTACCCATAATTCTCGTATGAGTGGATTTTATAAACGTATGTCCCTTGTCCAGTGCAGGCGCATCTGCAGTACTATGCCGAACCTAGCACAGATCCCATCCCCGCGACATCATCCACCATGCAGGGTACAATACTACCTTTGGGCCCTGGCACCTTCACACACAACACGGCTGGCGTGCCAATAATCGTCACCTGCACAAAAGCAGACCTTATTGACGAGAATAATGACATCGTCGGCGCAGGCACGTCTGGAATGGGTGGCATGGTGAAGGGCAAGGGTGGCGAATGGGAAGAGAGGACAGACGGCATCATGCAGGTGCTGCGCACGATATGTTTGAAATGTACGCCAGTTTATGCGCGCATTGTTCCCCTTTAACAACATATCTGCGTCTAGATGGCGCTGGTCTCTTCTATACCACCCCACAACCTACAACCCTCCAGGTTCTCCGCCAATATGCCTTGCATGTCCTGTTCCTCCCACTCGCACCTTCACCCGGTCTCTCTTCGCCCACGGAGCCGGTCGCTCCCATCCGCAACCCATTCCCATTCCAGCACAAACCAAATACCCTAGACCGAGATCGCATTGTCGTCCCTGCAGGCTGGGACAGTTGGGGGAAAATCGCTGTTCTCCGCGATGGTTTCGACGCGAAAGGATGGGGTGAGGCTTGGGAGAGGGATCTTGAGTCGGCTGACGACGAGATGGTGGAAGAGCCAGGTGCACAGAAGCTCTACGCCTCACTCGTCCCAGATCAAGGTGCAAAGGTAAGCAATTCCACTGGACACTGTTGTTCGTTGCTCATGAGAAATTGTAGCCTCCACCTCTTCCTCCCTTCAACAATCCAACGCCGGAACAAGCCTTCCTCGCCAAGAACTACGACGAAAACTCGAAAAAAGGCGATCGCGATCCCCGCGGGATGTTCCGCAACCCGACGGAAACCTCGACCGCAGGTATCGTCGGTCCACTCGGCAGCAGCTCCTTCAGCCTGCCGAATGTCGAGCGCGCGCTCAGCGAGATGGAAGGCGGCGCGGGCCTGGGCACGAGTGTCCTCAACAGCGAGGCGGCGCGCAAGCTCACAGGCCGACCAGCAGCGAGAGCGGGCGCGAACGTCGCATCGCTGACCGCATCAGTCGGTCCTGGAGGGCGCTCGCCGACGTCGCCGAGCATGCCGGGCACACCCAGTCCGACGAACGGGCAGACGCAGCACGAGGTGCTGCAGAACTTCTTCCAGAGCTTGCTCAGCTCGAAGGATCGTGCTGGCGCCAGTGCAGCGGCGGCCGCGCAGCTGGTTCTGGAGCCCCCACTGGCGCAGCAGCAGCAGCAGGGGCGGGAGCCGCAGCAGGGGCTGGAGCCCCGGTGCGGGCAAATGGGCCAGGGAGCCCTGGTTCCAATGGTGCCGCGAACGGGAGCGGGCCCGAGGAGTAGTTGGAAGTGTAAATCATGTCTGGTTTCCATACCATGTGGCCGCCCTTCTGTATTTATTACCTTACTGAATCCGCGGACTATTTCAGCAATACGCTGGTTATCGGGGTTTTTGTCCGCGACATACCTGCCGTCTGAGATGACTTCAGCACCGAATCTCAACAAGTATGAAAATTCCATCGGTAAGCTTACCCTTGATGATGAAAATATGTCTATATTTGACGTGCGTTGCTGATGAGTGACATGCTGTCCTGTACCATGTAGGTAGTAAGTATTCCTGGTCTCGTAGAGCCAGGTCTGTCTCGCATGCTCAAATCGAGAAGTGGCCTCTTTACAAATTTAGATATTTCGGATAAAATACATGGTAAGCCCTAGTTGTCTAATGGTTATGACGTCAGACTTCTAATCTGGAGGTTGCGAGTTCGAGTCTCGCCTGGGGTAATGTCCCATGTGGATCGCTTTTATTCCTAGCTAGGGACTTCCTTGCTAGAGAATGTCAAACCTTTGATAAGTCGACGCTATCCCTCCGAATTCATCCGGGAATACATTTTGACAGAAAGTACAGAGGAAAGATTTGCGAGGTTGGCGACGGAAAGGCTGTGGCGGAAAGGCTTGAGGTTACGGTGTGAGGGCGGTCTGGGCCTCTCCTCTGACTTACTCCTCCCGCTCATCATCCCATCATGCCCCCACGACCCTTATTATATCTGCTTTGTTTCTGAGGGAACCATGTCTTTCTCCTTCCAATGGCCTCGCTTTTCGGACCAATTTCATGCCGATGCTATAGATCTCCTCACTTCAGCCTGAACAAGG